>JAPSGF010000053.1:3029591-3210931 GCA_035772895.1 Perdix hodgsoniae
AAGGGAAGGGAAGGGAAGGGAAGGGAAGGGAAGGGAAGGGAGGGAGGAAGGAAGGAAGGAAGGAAGGAAGGAAGGAAGGAAGGAAGGAAGGAAGGAAGGAAGGAAGGAAGGAAGGAAGGAAGGAAGGAAGGAAGGAAGGAAGGAAGGAAGGAAGGAAGGAAGGAAGGAAGGAAAAAAAAGCAGCAAATCATCCAAACAATTAAAATTGGAAACATTCTGGCATACATTTAGTGCACAATTGACAGTAGAGAAAGTAGAGGGAGGATACAGAGGTGTGTGTGTGTGTATGTGTGGCTGTGCCTGACAAACAAATTCCCAATGATTTATTAATTTGATCATTCAAGTCAAATCAAAAGCCTTTAGTCTTACACAGAAAACTGTCTTTTGACAAAATACTTTTTTTTTTTCCCCTCAGAAACTATATTCTTTCATTAAAATCTTCAAATTTATGGTAAAAAGTGATAATTGATTAGAAGAAAATGAATATTTTTTCTTTCCTGGTGGAATATTTTTTTTCCTCCAACAAAATGCCAGAAGGAACTATAGAATTGTTTGTAAACATAAATAAATATGCATACAGGTATTTCTTGTATATTTTTGTCCTTACTTTGAGCATCAGTGTAGTCCTTTACTGCTGGATTTTCTCAAAAAAAAAAAAAAAAAAGCATGCCTAATCCACAGTCAGCGGTGTTGTATGTATGTATGCATGCATGTATGTGATGGAGGTCATTATCCTTTACCTAACAAAGATACATTCAAATCCTGAGTTTCTGTGAGTGAAAAAAAAATTAGAATACATTGTGGTCTGATTCGCAGCAGAACATAAAATATGCAGCTTCAAGGCATAATATTGTATGTTTTGAGGTAGTTGGGAATGGTACTTCGCCCACATTTACTTTGGTAAATAAAAGAAATATTTTGTTTTCTTCTGCAGCAAGCTTCGATCACTCAGGAAGAACCCTAGATCCCTGATGACTAGTGAGCAAATTTAATGCCAAAGAGACTAAGAGAACAGCTTCCAGATTGTTTCTGCATGCTCACATTTCTGCCTCCTCCCGTGCAAGTGCTATGTCTAACAGATGAAGTACAGGCAAGGTGTGAGATATTCTTCTATAAGGCTTTCACCTGTTGTACTAGAGGATTACATGCTTCCACACCACACATTCTATTCAGTTACACTTTAAGCAGCTGTTTCCTGAGGTAACCATGTGCCACAGAGCAATTACGCAGCCCTCACATTTTTGTTCAGGAACACTTTTTTTGTCCACTTGTGTTTTATCTTTTTCCTCTTTTCTCTTGATCCTCAAGACTTTTACTTTGTAAAGCACCATAATGACAGACACTTCATGAAAAAGAAAGTCTTTTGTTTAGGACACGTAATATAACTCACTGGGAAGTTCTGTCAAGGAGAGCTGAGTATCTGAGCACTCAGAACAGAATGTAACTCTGAGAAAAGATGCAATTGTTTTTGCACAGTAGGAACTGATGGCAAACCTTTGATTTAACTATTACTTCCAGAGTAAATCTTTTCTATTATCTCTTTCTCATATGTTGTTGCACTCTCTGCTTCATTTCCTCTGTCTTTTGTTTTTCTTTCTTTTTTTTTTTTTTTTTCCTTTTTTTTTTTTCCCTTTTTTTTTTTTTTTCCATTTTCCTCTTTCCCTTTCTTTGATATTCCCCTCTCCTTTTCTTCCCTTAGACTTGCATTCACCTTATCCTCCTTTCAAATGTTGGCATTGGCCTTCCCCAGAGATAAATGAACACTTTCCACTCATTCCAGGTTGTTTTTTTGGTTTTTTTTTTTGTTGTTTTTTTTTTTGACTGTGTAACACTAGGAAAGAGGAGGATTACAGGAAGTGCCAATTTGGCACTCTGACGTAGGGAAGTCTGGCACTAACATTACTGAATGTTCAAGGACTGTGCAGCAGAGTGGTCTCCTGTCTCTGGATTTTCTTTTCCTGTTCTTTATATGACTGTATAAAGTTGAGAGCCTTTCTTTGGCAAACCAAACTGAAGTTTTTTTCCATTCATGAGTTACTGGAAGCTTATTCCTAACAAAAAAAAAATTTGTTTCACAATTAGAGAAGAACAATGGCATTATTCCTCAAAACTTTCTACCATACCTTAATAAATTTAAACTTTCTGAGAGCGTACAATATTTCCTAGCTGTTGCTAAAAAGGATATGCTGACAGCTTTGCACTTTCTTGGCAAGCCTGCTGAGTCTCTGTTATTATTATCTGCACCAGAGTCATGCCTAAATAATCATATAATAGCCTCTCTGTGCTAGGCATTGTACAAACATATAGGGCACTCTGATACAGATAGTTCCAGCATCAAAGAAATCACTGTCCAAACTGATGGTGAAAGAGGAAAAAATAGTTCAAAGTAATTAGATAAATGACTTAGGTCAATAAAATATCATAAAAGATATGAATAACACCTTCATCTCAAAGCAGTATAGTCAGTTGATCAAATCTATCCAAAGAATTTTGCTGCTAATAGCTTTGAAAAAATACTGAAAGCAGTAAGTGTCCATTAAAGTATTTCAACATTCTCCCTGGATAGGAAGGAATTAAATATGAAAAGGAAACTCTTGAGAGATTTATAGGATACAACGTCTCAGGGTGCTTCCAAAGTATTGTTATGTTCTGCCATCACCAGCCATCGTTAGGAGATTTGCTACAGGTATTAACAGAAAGTGAGAACAAGCGAAAATGAAATAAACTGTCACTGAACGCTTTAACTGGTCAAAACTGTTACTCTCTTATGCTTCGCTGACAAATAACTTACATCTACTATGATGTGTAACAGCTAAAACTCCAAGCAAAAAACAAAATCATCATTATCATAGATCCTGAATGCCAAGTGAGATAATGCGCCTGGAAGCTAAGGTAAACAGAGAGAAAATCCACAGCCTTGAAATTCTGAAAACATTTCTGACTACTATTTATTCAGTTTGAAAACTACAGTGAACAGTGTCCTAATATTCACTACCCTGTTCAAAAGAAATAAAAACATCTGCTCACACACAATAGCATTTATTCGTTTTGAAATAAAATGCAAATATTTAGCTTTGAATAATCATTACTAATAGTTACAGCATGTTATCAAATATTTTTAATTTATTTTCCCAGCTATCCACACTCAAGCTTCAACATTTTAACCTGTTTTCTTGCACAGGTAAAATCCCAGAGAACAGTGTGCAATGAAAGCAGAAGAATCGTGTGTATCTTCTTCTACAAGTTCTCAGTGTTTGTGTTTTACAGATACTGTTGACTTTTCTGTCTACCCTTGAGTATATGGAAATTTAAAAGAACTTATTATAGCCTTCAGAAAATACAGCCACATCAATCTCCTCCAAATACCGTTAGTTTTCTTTGTAAACAAACAGTTCATTTTTATCACAAATTGAATATGTCAAGTTCTTCCTGCCTCCAACAAATGTCATGTTTCACTTCTGCTTATTACAAGCATGATGTTGATTTGAGTGAAAAATTCAGCCAGCAACTGTCTGTCAGGGCTGAATTCTGAGAACTGATGCTACTGCTTCTAAGCCTTCAGAAAAGCAATGTGTCTATTCGTTTAAAGCATTGAGGGAGAGAGAATAATGAAGAGGTCACGATTTCTATGTCATGGTGTACTTAAGAATCTGCCTGTAAAGCCCTCAAAATGTTTCAGTATCTTTGCACCTTTTCAAACAAAACTTAAACATCCTTACATAGGCACAAGTCTGAGAGTACTCTGAGAACCAGAAGCTGGTTCAGAGTATACTTCAAGCAATCCCACTTGTGCCCCTCTCTAATGGGTGTGATGCATTGACACAGCTCCAACTGAATTCACTCCTTTTACAACATAACATTTTTGGACATCTTTTACAACATAGAAGTAAACTATCAAACTTTTTCTTTTTTCTTTTTCTTTTTTTCTTTTTGCAATAATTTTCAGCATATGATATTGGTACCCATCAGCTTTCTCAAGGTGATGATACAAAAGACAAATATGAAAAGCTCCAGATTTGATCAGCCTTGTATGATTCAGATACTGCCAGGAAAATGCATCCAGTTTTCCTTTTATACAAAAAGTCATCCATGATGCTGAAAACATTACTGAAGTAAGAAAGTTTCTCATCTCACAGTATATTAGCAGCTTTAAATAACCTTTTCCTTCAAGGCAACAGCTACTTTTACATTAGAGAAGCAGGCCCCACCCAAAGAAAATTAAGGAAGTATTACTCTGTGAAGGGGAACCTTCTCTGCAAAAGAAACAATGCAAGAAAATGCATTTTAGAGAAAGCGAGCTGTAACGAAGTAGATTAACATAGCTATAAGCAGCAAATTATACTTTACAAGCCATCACTGCCAATCCTTATAATTCATTAATTTTCAGCTGGCACTTGCATTTCACAGCCCTCTCAGCCAGCCTTTTAGAGTGACACGCAAAGAAAACAGCTCTAATGATCACTCGATTTGTTCAAAACACTCCAAATCTTAAACATAGACTAGAACAAAAGCAAACCCAACCACCCGGTGTTTTTTGACCTGTTGTTCAAGGCTTTCTGAAGCAGAAGTATAATCACTTATCTTAAAGGAATAGATGAAGAAAGATTTAAAAAGAAAAAAAAAAAAAGGTTTCTCAATTTTTGAGGGTTTGTTTTTTCCTAATGAGGTGTTACACAATCAGAATAACTGCTAAAACAGATCCAGTTGTTTACTTTAGGGTGATCACACTTTGCTTATCACCTTGTCTTTGATTTTTGCAACAGTTTGCTTGTTTAAATCCAATGTGTTACCTTTTGAAGGAGAGATACAGAAAGCTAAACCCAAAGGCAAGAAAGTTGAAGGTGAAAAATGTTCTCATATATTTGATGGGCTTTCAAGGAGGAAGTTCTGACTGAGTCTCTGAAAGAGAGGCTTTGATAGTTAAATTGCTTTGGAAGTAATCTTGTTTGGGCTTCTTAAGGATTTTGCAGTTCGCTATCATCAGAGTACTGTGAGACCACTTCTCCATTTTGATGCTAGAGATCTGTACAGGAGGATGGATACCAGCCTAATACCTACCTACCATATAATAAATAATAACTACCTAATACCTACCATACCTACATTAATTTTCATAAGTTCTAAGTCTTGAACAGTTTGTAGAACTCTAAGCAGAAGACAGGAAATATCTTTTATGCTTCCCAACTACTCCGCAGCATAAGGATCTATTTAGTAGAGCAGACATCCCTAATAGAAAACAGTCATGTTCTAGCCCCCTGACTTCATGTTTTGGAAACAGCTTAAAACACTGTTTAAAACAGCTTAAATCTTCTGAAACACAGATACTTCTATCTCACTGCATGACAACAAATACAGGCTGCAAACCATTTTTAGAAAAGACTAAGTAACAGCCAGAAGCTGTGTGATGAACCACTTCCAAACCAAGTTCAGCCCATGTGTCCTCTCACCACATATCTCAGGGCTCAGGACAGTTGCACACTACAGCTAAGAAGACCTGCTTTCCATTTTCAAAGGCAAATAAAGGCAGTAATATAGGTGACTACTTTATTCACTTCAACTTTTAAATTATATTTTGTTCAGCTCTTGATCTTTAGGTGACTTTTTAAAGCCACCTAATAAATGATATGGGCTTGAAAAAACAATTGCACTGAAGTGATCTCCACATAATTCTCATGTAGCATTTTGCTGAATCCTAACATAGCAAGAATTTTTATTCCTTCTTCAGACAATTATTTATGGAAAACTTTTTCATGGGTAGTTCCATAAAGAGAAATCATATATAATAAGAAAACTTATTTTGACAACTATTTGAAATCTGAAAATTGCTGCAGCTCATTACTGCATCCTCATGTGCCTCTACCTTAATAAAGTAAATCTGCAGTCTTTTAATTTTATGGAAGGGAAAGAGCTACCAGGAGGCAGTTCACAGGCAGAGCTAGCTGGGAGCATCTAAAGATGTGGAAGAGGATTTATATGTTCCAGCTTATGAATCTTCATGCAAAAGAGAGAAATAGGGAGCTTCCAACTGATGTTTCATTTTACACCATGATAAACACTTACAGCAGGTCTTGGTTCTTTTTCTGCTGCTGCAGCAGCAATTCTTTTAAACTCTCAAGTTGAACCACAGTAAGCACAGAATGGTGAAAGAGTATAACAGCTTTTGAGATAAAATAGCATTTGCCCACTTGAAATGTATTGTGGGAAGGAAGTAAAAAGACTGACAATGTTTGCCAGGTAAAACAGTGACATCATTAGCTTAGGTTACAAAAAACTGTGCAGACAACAGCTATCATTAGAAAGAAAGCTTACCAGTCCCTGAAGGAAGGGTGCTCTAATTTCTCACAAGAAATTAATAAGGGGCAGATATTCCTATTCTTGGAAGCTAATGAACTTGTTCTACTCAGTCCTATTTTGCAAAATGACTAGGGAAAAGGGAGTGTGTTGTATATTGCAAAAATAGTTTGAGCCTTTCAAAGGCAACAAGCAATAAAATTAGCACATCCACAGAAGCTTAGGCAAAGGTTAGGTGAATACTGTTCCCCTAGCCAAAGAAAGGGTCTTCCTGACAAACAAGAGTTCCACTGAGCCACCACGGCAATCAGCTTGCACAGTGTAAATGACAAACACTCCATTTGTTACCTCTTTCCTTTCATTGGAAAACTATTATTTGAAAAAGAAATGGAGTTACTGATGAAGAACATCATATTAGAAATTAGTAATTAGAAATTAGTTGTCAGAATCTTAACCATCCTACATTATTTTGAAAGAAAAGACTGTACAATAATGCTCCCAGGTGGCAATGAATTCTTCCTACTTGTACGCCTATCTGGCATTTTGAAGATGCTTTTCGCTGAAGTTAATATTTTTACTGGAGCTACTTCTAGGGAAAGATGATCATCAGTATGAATACAGTCAAAATGATCTGGCCTCTGATACCATGAGAAATCCAAGCAGTTTCGAAAAATGTTCTTTTCCCTTCTTCAAAATTCCAGCAAGAAATAACTTCCTAATTCATTGCTGAGCTGATACTCCATTTGCACGGCATAACATTTATTCTACAAATAAAGAAGAGACCTAACTCAGTAGATAATTGTGTTAACATGTCTTCTACAGATAAAAACACAACATACTCAAACATACGGCTCTGTTGGGAATATTCCACATCTATTACCATTGTAAAATGCTGCTGGGATGAAGAGGACAGCATGCAGCGTGAGATGGAGACACTTTTTAGCAAGTCTACAACACAGACTCACAGACTGCACAAGCAGCATTTACCTGATTAGCTATCTAACTAGATAACATACTTTCTGAAGAGAAAGGAGACCAGCTCCTCATGAATAGCTCATTTTGTTTTCAAAGTCATCTACACTTTAAAAAGAAAAGGAACGCACAGAATTAATTGCAGATTTGCTATTGTCGAACTATGCCTTTTAGATTTCACATGCTTGTTCAAATGCTGTCAGAAACTTACTTTATCAGAATTATTTTTTCCTCTTTTTCATATTTAATTATTTTTATCTGAATCAAACGTTTATTAACTGAAAAAATCAATTATTTATTATAGGTAGTAACATATTTTGCAGAGGTAAAGTGCACGTTTTCATTCTATGAATCTGTTACTAACACCGTCACTGACATTAACTAACATACAGCAATAATGTAGCACAACAGTAATTTGGGAATCAAATTGCTAGTGAGTTCTTTTAAAACATTTAAATGTTCTTTGAAAATTAAATATATATATATATATCCTATATAGTGTGCTGGAATGGCTTCTTCACTCAATTCTGCTAGGTTATGAATACAATAAATGAGGCAGACATGAGAACAGGTAAGTCTCTGGATATGTACTGAAAGAAAAAAGGAAGGCATAGTCAGCCTGATCTGTTTTTCTTCTCTCTATGCACCGTGGAGTTACCTTCTGCTTTTTGTAAGACTGGACCACCTCCCTTGTGACCCTTATAAGTCTGTGTGAATGTCTACAGAATAGCAATCTGGGTAATATACTACATATATATACATATATATTTTTTTTCCTTTTGCCTCATTTAATCAGAAACTCCACTGACACAAAGATATGGTCACCTAATTGCTGCTGTAAATAGTTTGGTGCAAGACAACAAAGAATGCATATGTGACTAGTGTTTCAAGCAAGGAACAAGGCATCTTAGAGCTATAATTTGGCTAGAAAATAGGAAAATAAGGAAGTAGGATATGACTATGATTTCCACAAAGATACTTAAATGCAATCAGCTGCATAATGCAAGTGCAATTTGAAAGCCGAAGCACAACAAAAAGTAAAAGCCAATCATAAATAAGGTAGATTCTGAGGACACAGTTATCATAAGTCACAGGATTCTCCAGTGCTTTTTAACCCAAATCTGACCAAGGATGGAAACACAAAGCTATTCATCCCATATATAATGGATATTGTTTTACTACCTGCTTAATATAACTAAAAAAGGAGTGTTTTCAGATCTTTCTTTTTAGTACTGTGTGTACAGCTGTAAGATTTTGTGTAGCACGGGGCTTTGATCCATAACATTTGTTTCATAACAACCTTTCCTATACACTACATGCCTAGCTGTTTATTTTGCATCTATATAATGCATTGGTATATATAGCAAATTGATATGAACATGAATATACTGCAATTTCAAATATTTGTTTGCAGAGATACTACCGTTTAAATGTTTTGAAAATGCAGCATTTCTTGTGTTTTCTATAATAAACCATTCACCAAAAAGGGAGTAGCACATCTTAAAAGAAGCAGTCTCTAGAATGCTGAATAACTCGGCACTCAGGAGAACGATGTTTTGTTTCTTCTGTGCATCTTAACCTTTGCTCTGCAGGGAATATTCTCTAGGACGGCATCTAAAGAAGGCATATTAGGCTCTATGCTAATCAGTTCTGAGCCTTTCAAGTAACTGCTGCTGATTGTATCAAAATGTGCCAAGAGAAACAAACTGAGAATGCAAAATCTATTTGAATTTCCTTTTGAAGCTACAAGTAAAGATTCCTGGCAGCACCAGTGCTTTCAGCAGTGTAAGATTTTCATACTTCATACACTTCAAAGTGCAAATGAAGATTATGACCTTATACATTGTATATGCACCTATATTTTATTTATACTGCATCTGTGCAATCAGGAGAAAAGATATTTCCATGACCTTCTACCAGCAAGAAGCCTAGCAAGACGATTCAGACCTATTGAAAATTCATAGTTAATTAAAGGTTAAAAGGAACTTGCCAATTAGTATGAAAGATAATTGTTCTCCTTTGGCTACCTGATTATGTTTTCCTTTGAATACGCTGAAGTGTATGTTGTCATGCTGCTGGTAAATGTAATCATAAAGCACTCACAGTACCTACCAGCTCTCAAAATACTTGGCCATAGAAACCAACATTTTATATGAATTTTATAATTATCTTTTCATTACACATACAAACATCTTTTTATAGTTGCAGGGAAAAAATATCAACAACATACTGAGTGCATGTAAGATTTAGCACCCACAGAAGTCAGCTCTGTTTTAATAGGCATTGCTGCATTTTATTACTAAAATTAGTTTTCTAAAAAATCACCAAGACTACAGTTGTGGATTTCAACTGTCGAAAAAAATGACAAAAAAAAAATAACAAGAAATACCTGTGATCTTTCTTCCCTAAACCTGGATTTACATTACCAAAACCAATGCAATGTGCTCTATTCTGATTCAGAATGCAATCAGCATGGAGCTATTTCGTGTCCTGCTCATTTGATTCATCAGATCACTGGCAATACTGCTAAAATGTGCTCTCTTCTCTCAAAAAAGCAAAACAAAACAATACAGAAAATCCCAAATTCCAAATAGAAAATAAACTCACGTGTTTTAGTGAGACTAAAGCTCAGCCAATAATCCAGTAAATTCATTAGAAGTCAATTACCTGCAGTTCTGATGATAAGCTTTGTGACTGTAAGCATTTATGAATAGGACTTTGATTTTAGGGACTATGTCATGAATCAAAATTCAAAACAAATGGGTTAAGGATTATAATTTTAATCAAATAATAAAACATGATAACAATTACATGCTGAGGCCAATTCTTTGTGGCAATAGAAAAAATACATATTATTCTTCCTATTCAATGATTATATTATGATTCTACAAGAAGAAAAGGATTTACAAAAATCACTTATGACAAAGCTACAGTCAAACTGATACACACACACTTCCATGTACAACTCAGACTTTCTTTCCTGTACAAATGTGTATGGAAATCTATTAGGTAGTCAAAATGAGATAGAATAAATATCTGGAATACTTTTCTGTAAGAAACCAGTGACACTTTGATTGAATCTGTGTTTTTATTCCTAATACCAAAGCAAGATCATACTGTTTTGCATAGAATAATACAAATTACGGTTTATGATAAACAAAATGGTGTAATCTTTACACCTTCATATTACCTAAAATGGCATTTGGGAGAAACATACAGGTCTCACCTTCACAAAGATCAAAATATCAAAAGAGATTAGGAGGACACCTATTTGAAACAAACATCTCCTTTTTGTTCCATTCGACAGAGAAAAAAAAAGACACAGCCGCAGAAGTGACCAAAATAGGGACAGCAACATGAAGGGAGGCAGAAGATGGAGATGTGGTATTGGCTCTTAGTACTGCCAGGTGTGAAGCTGAGGAAAAAAAATATATTTTTTTCTAAAAATGCCCCCCCCCCTTTTTTTGTTTTTGTTTTTGTTTTCTGCACATGGCAAAGAAATACTTCAGGGAAGAAAATAATCTGCTATCCCATTTCAGACCATATGTTTTGTAATAAACATTTTTTTCATTTGTGTGCTTAACCTGCCCCCAACAAAAGCCATGAAACCTTTTTAAGTTGCTGTGGACATAAAATAAAAGTGTTCTCTTAAGGAAAACTGAGTATTTCTTTTCAACAAGTTTTGACCTTCTCATTCCATCGATTTCCCAGCTGAAACTTTCTAACAAATTTGACATGAATTTATAATTCCTCTAAAAGAATTTACAACCTGATCAGAACTTTATTATCAGCTCTGAGACGTGACCACTCAGGATAACAGCAGGCAGCTCTGGAAGCAACTATGACAAAAATCTGTGGCTGAGAAGTGAAATTTCTCCAGCTCTGAATAAAACTTCTCTTGCAAAGAAAATATCACTGCTCTTTTTCTGTTCTCTCAACAGGTTATCCTAACTTCTTCTTTATATCTCCTTTCTTTTCCCAACTTTGTTACCTTCAACTTATTTTCTTCAAAGTTACCTTTTGTCCTGCACCATACACCCTCCCATAATTGCACATAGAAGCACACACACACGATCAGAAGAACTCTCTTAAGCAACAATGCTATTTTTCGTAGTTATAGAATTTATTCTACCTTTGCCTTCTCTTTTTCTCTATAATTATTTAGGTCAAAGACTGTTTGTTATCATAATACCAACAATGCACTGTCAATTCAATTAGTCAATCATGATTAATCTACCAACATTGATAAATTCTAGTCAACTTTTCTATAATAACAGTGGAAGTTTATATTCAAGCTTATAATGCTTCAGTATTAAAACAAATTTACTTTTGGCAAAATTTCTCTCTTTTCATAGTATCATTTTATAAGAAGTGTGTCAAGCTCCCGTGATTAATTCTAAAAATGACAAGAATGCCCTTTGATCTTTGGGCGTAACAGTAAATTTGCAGTGGGTTTTCTTCTGTCAGAAAAATTGGAGACATTTGAATTTTTTTTTTCTTCACATTCATAGGCCTTGGTACTTCAGAGAATTCTTTAGTTTTGCAACTATGTTTCTTGTTTAAATGTATATGTATAATGCCTTTTTCAGATTGTTGGAATTTAAAATTATTTCTCATCAAACTTGAGAAAAACTGGCACTTAGTTTATGTTACAAAAACTGTGAACGCTGGCACGAATAACTTCTCAGATAGGTTCATCAGGAGAACTGACTTGGAATGGAAAGAGAATGCAAAGAGGTCATAAGCTACAGCAAATGAAGCCTATACCTAAACATAAATAATAATGAAACTGACAAAGAAATGCTTCTATGTCTGTATGCATAATGTATCTTGACCATCACGTGTTCCATACTTCATTAAAATAGAGAATATTTAATTATAGTATGGGTTGCCAGCTAACAAATTTAGTGAAAAATTACAGCTGGAATTAATAGCTGAAATTGAAATTAGCTCAAATTGTCACAAATGAATAATGTTAGTTGGGCATGTTACCACTCTTGCTTATTTTAGGCTGAAAGAGGATTCCAGAGATAAACTGCTTATAGATTAATCTCAGTCATCAGATGGAAAATGAATTCATCACTGTATTAAGCCCAAATGCAAATAAGTGGAAAATACGTATCACTTCAGCTATAACGATTCTTAAAATCTCTAGTCTCAGCTACCTGCAAACAATCATGGGAGGAGAACATCCAGGTTGTGAGATATACATTAGAAGCTGGAACATGCGGTTTAGGAAGTCAAGTTTAGTGCTTAGGCTTACAAAATTCTGTGACTGTAAGCTTACCATAACACACACCAAAAAATATGACATCACCAAATAAAACACACTGTAAAAGTGAGCATTCGGTATAGAGCCTGCATATCTATTCTAGTTCACACATCTATCAGCATCTAAATGGTAGTTTCAACTTGGTTGTTCTAGTACAGAACTGGTTAATTTAGAGACACTGCATGGAAGAAAGGACATGAAAGTTAGTTATCAGTAGAGGAAAAAGAAAGGCAGCATATCACAGGACCTGCTTAAATGAAAGAGTTACTCACTACAATAATAATAATAATAATAATAATAAATACTGCATAGAAGATACACTGTACCTCTTTACCTTCAGTAAAGCAGTTACCCTGCTTTATTAACTCTTTCAATACTACCTCACACGCCATTCTCAAAAGCGTGTTACAGATATAGAAAGTTATGAAAACTGCTCTAAACAGAGCACAGAACTGGCTGAATAAACATGCTTAAAACACAGTTACTGAGAGATGCACAGAGTAGAATTCAGCAGATCAGTACATATTTTTGTTAGTTACTTGACTGATGGGGCAGAAGGAATGGGTCTTTAGAGTTTCAGCAAAGAGTGCAAACACAAACATATTGGAGGATTAGCTGGTCATACAGAAGACAATAGAAATACATTGTATGAAAAACAGTATCTAGTTAGGCAAGTCTAGCTTCGCAGAAACAATTAGCTGAGTTACAGAACTCAGTTACACTGCAGAACTTAAATATACCTGTCTGAAAAACAATGACTGGTAACTGCAGCAGATCACAAGCTCAACATGCGATAGGCCCATAGCTCTTGCAAAACATCATACTGGAGTGATAAACCTACTGAATCAACACTTTCACTACACTAGGCATTGTTTAAAGCCTCGCCTACTTCATCACATTTCCTTTTCTGAAACAGAATGTGAAGGATTTCCAGAAGAGAGCAAAGATCTTGGGTCTAGACAACATGACATAGGAAAATAGAGTGAAATAATCCAGAGTGTTTACAATAAAGATAAGTAAGGACAGAGAGGATTACCACATTCAAATATGAAATAATACTTAGCACAGAGAATGAGACGAACCCATCTTGAATAACTGTTGGAGCTTGGACAAGTAGTAATGAGTTCAAAACATAATGGGGGATATTTAGCTTTATAATAAAATAAAATGTTCCTATGTTAGATGGGTAAGCAATAGAGTAGATTGATTTTGAAGACTGGAATATCAACTACAGGAAACATTAAAAGCCAGATTAGACAAATATTTGTCAAGATTTTCATAGACACAGTTAATTTTGCCGTAACACAGGAGATGGACTGGGTAAGTTCTTGACATCTCTTGCAGTTCTGTTTTCTATATTTCTAAAATACATAAAATGGGACTATTGTGATTTAACTAACTGTGAAGGTAGTTGTAAGGATAAGTATATTAAAGATTTTATAGAAGTGAGGACCAGATAACAAATTGCCTTTGAAAAGCAGGTGAAGAAATAAATGGGAAAACACAGGGAGAACTGGATTTTCAATATAATGGAAGATTTTACATGACATGCAATTATGTGAAAACAGCTGATATGATCCAGAAGAGTGGCGATGCTGTAAAATGTCTATCTTTGAATTCATTATAGGATCTTAACATGAGTTTCTTGCTAATTTAAACCTCCTGCTTTTATCTCAAATAGTATAAAATCACATTCATACAGAAACTGTCTTAGAGTTCTGAACCAAGGGAAAATAGCCAAGAAGTCACTGGGAATTACCAGGAAAAAAAAAAAAAAGAAAAAAAAAAAGAAAAAATAAATAAACGAAACTCCCATCCCAACAAATCCAAACCATCCTAGAACTTCCAGAAGAAAAAGCACAGAAAAATACTGTTTTACTTATTTGTTTGTTTTATAATAATGAAAAAATACTGATTTTTTTAATTTTTTTTTTTTATCTTGGAGGAACGGAGTGAAGTACAGAGAGGAGAATTAGATCACTGGAAGGAAAAAAAAAATTCTGCTGTGCAACTTCAAAGGTTGTGGCAAATGAACTGTATATACATGGTCCCAATTGAGAAGATAAGAACAATTTCTTGTGATGAGAAAAGAATGTAAGTACTGCCATCACTGACCACTAATAAAAGCTATTAAAGAACCAGCAGGGGACAAGTACTTGTTTGCTCCAACTGAATGTTGAGTTTATTTGTATTCATTATAGTCTGTGCATACAGCCATGCACAACAGACACGTATTCCTAGGAGCACAGGCTTTGTCTCTGCACTGTTCACAATGAAAAATCTAAATGTGGATTTATGTGGCGCTTATAAGTAGTTTTGTGATCACCAGAAATAATTAAGCACTGTTTCCAACATTAAGTGCTGTGCCTGGAATCTTTGCTGATGACCAAGGGATGATGTGATATAGGAGTCTGTTCCACTATGGCAGCACCAGTCTGGCCCTTCATACTAGAAGCTTACTGCTAACAAATCTTGCTTAAACTTACAGACTTTGCCTTGTCTTTTAATCTTTCAAATGTGACTGTATTGTTCAATAATGCAGTTGTTTAATAGAAACAAACATGGAAATTTCCTAATTTGTAATCTTTTTTTTACACAATAAACATACATAGGAATAGCACTGAAATCTAAAATAGAAAAGAAAGCATACAACTACAACAATCAAGATAAAGATCAATCAAGATAAAAAATTTCAATTTACGGCCACAGCTAGTGGTATGGAACTTCTCACATAAGATGACAAAATTAGAATAAAAATAGAAGAAAACAGCATTAACAGCAATTACAAAAATTTATCAGGAGAAGTTCAAATAGCAGCTAGAAGAAAACAATAGAGACCAGCTAACAAACAGTCCATTACAGACAACTGAAACAGCCAAAGAAACTGAAGGTTAAAACAGCATTAATTAAAACTATTAATTGCAATTATATATGATTGCAGAGGGAACTATTATGTCAACTACTATGTCAACAGTTAGTGAACGATAGATTAAATATATCAGAATTTTGGCTTTAATTTCCTCTTTTTTTCTTTTTTTTTTTTAATTTTAAATAAGCTTCTAGCTAAATAAGAACTGAGAAATACTACTCCTTATGACTTCAATACCAGAAGGCAAAAAGAATCACAGACTTCTGATTTTGAAACTAATCTTGAGTTTTGCTCATGTGTTATTTCTTAACACTTGGGGCTGGCAATACTAGAATTTCTAAGTGAGGAAATCTGATAGTCTCTGGAATAAAATACTCATTTTCCACCTCATCCGCTGGAAATACACTTGTTTAATGTCTCAAAAAATTGAAAAATGGGAATTCACATTAGAATATCTCAACCACAAGTACTGATCAGTGAATAACGTTGTGTATCTTTCTGTAGTACCCTGAAATAAGCTCACTGAATCATTAATAAAAATAAAATAAAATAAAAAAAAGCCGGAAGCTGCTTTAATTTTGTACATGCAAACTAATGTGATAAAGACAGATGGGTAACTCAAAAATGGAATTCAAATGCAGGACAAGGCTGTTAGACGTGAGAGTTAAAACTGCAGTCATTTGTAGAAGGTAACATGTTGAAGAAAAAAATATAGCATTCTATCATGCACATTAACTCCTTGTGTACCAAAGCAGAACATTTTTCTGAACAGGAACTATATTGAAGAGGTGTAAGAATGAGACTGAGGACCTACATTTTTACCACCCTGCATATGATGTTAGACAAGAAGCCTGTCTCCCTCTCTGGGTAAAGTAGCATAAAGCATCTAATCGTCTACAGTGGATAAGATATAATACTTCAAGGAAAAACAGAAAAGGATAGATTAATCAAGGAATAGCTTGGGTTGGAAAGGACCTCAAGGATCATAAAGTTCCAAACCCCTGCCACAAGCAGGGTGCCAATCTCTAGATCAAGCACAAGATCTGATTGCCCAGGGCCACATCAAACCAATCAATTTTAATTTGACTACTAGTAAAGCTTACCAAGAGTTTCAGCCTTTAGGCTGAAACCAGCTTTCATGCATATTGTGTTCTGTGCTTCACTGTATACCACTATTAAACAGAAAAGATGTCATCAGCCATCCTCTACAACATAATAAAGATTCATATTGGACTGTCAGTGGTACAAGCAAACAAATGTTTTAGTGTGGTACTATTACAAAACAGACAAACCCAACAACAAAATTTAAGTTTTCAAGCTTTAACAAATTCTCAGATAAGTGCTTCTCTTACTGACTTCAGGGTCCGTATTTTTATTAGGAGAAAAAAGTTTCCATGTCAGAAGATATAAGACTCCGCTAATATTCATGTGGTGTGTTTGGACTCAATCAACTCTGAGCACAATGCTTTTTTGCTAGCAGAAATAGCAACCTCCATACACACTAGAATAGCGGGTGATTTAAAAGTTGTTTAAAAAATACTTGTCACAACGCATGAAGTTAAAAGGTTCAGGGAAAAAAAAATGGAAGGAAGGTGATGGCATAAACAATTACAGGATCAACTGAGTGAAGCAAGAGATGGATTAAAACAGGAAAAGCAGAAGCAGAAACGGATGAAAAAATTGATGGATCAAACAGAAGATAAAAATTTATATAACAGTAACTTACAAGTTGGCAATAATGTTACAGTGACAAGAATAAATATAGGCTGCTCCAAAAGTAATGCTTCCTCTTTATTTCCAAGCAAACTAAAATAGGTACAAAGGGAACTGTAACTCTACTTGATAGAGCAAATTCTCTGGTACTAAGCACTATTTCTCAACACAGTCACTACCATTAGCTATGCATTTTCACCAGTGATGAACAACAGCCTGTATTCCACACTTGTGACAAGTGCGCCAGCAGAGGTGACCCACTGTCACTGTTGCCACTGCTGAAATGCCCCATCCACTGTCTCACTATACAGCATACACTCCAAACAATGCCACTTAGACCTCTGCTCAGACTTAGGCCAGTATAAAATAGCATGAGCTTTTTCTAAACATTTTAGATACTATAGGAACAACAGTCACAGCGAGGGTCTGAAATTAGGTAAAGAGGTGCTAAAAAGGAGAAAACACTGATGATTTGGTTAGTGACATGCAGCAACACAGCACTGATAGGTGTTATAAAAACACTTCTGAAACGTGGAGAAGCAATAGTATTAGCAGATAGTTGATGATGGTAGAGCTGATTCACTCACCTAGTGACTGAAGGGAGAAAAATCTGCTTTCCATCCTCTCTTTCATCTGAGCAGGAGAAGTGCCTGTTGCAGACAATGGAATTCTTTTCATTGATTTCTAATACCTAATAAAATCTTTTGAAACAAGGGAATAAAGTAGCTCCTAGCATTATCACTATCCAGAACGTCAGAGTACGATATTATTAAGCCAAATAAAATGACAGTTCTTCCCTGAAAAGAGCAATTGTTTTTTGTTTGTTTGTTTTTTCCTTCCCTTTAGGATGTTCTGTTAGCAAGCTTCTAAGTAACTTGCCCAGATTGAGAAGTTACTTGAGTAGTTTAATTCTACCATAACTTCAAAAAAATCACTAGCGTTTTTGCCAGTTTAATTCTACTGCATTTAGCTGAGTTACAATGACAAGAAAGCGTTACAACAACATGGTGAATTACGTCACCCCGAATCCTCAATATCTGCACCCCTATTTCTCCAGTTTAAACATTTTACCTTCTTTCTAGTTTGTTCATTTTGCTCTTCCAAAAAAATCTGTTTTGTTTTCCCACACCTGACACTTTCTGAACATTTTCAAAAATCTGAGTTTGAAATGGTAGTGGAATTTGTTTATTCACATTCTTGGTTTACAGCCCAATCTTTCTGCATTGGTACTGTTCCCATCGTGGAGGCAGGAAGAGGAGTCATATGGTATTTTTACAGACATTTGTTACTGCTGTTATAACGACGTCACAAATCTTTGTACAAGATATCACACATTTTAGAATGATTTGATCAGAAACTAAGAGAAAAATTCCTAGAATATCTGTGAGAACAAAAATCCAGTACGACCATAATTAAAGTCAACTATGTGTCGACATTCTAATCTCAGAAAAAAAAAATTGTTTCAATACCATTTTCTACCTGAAATATACCTGAATTCATAAGGTATACAAGCATGATTCTGCCTGGAGTACAGCTCACTGAGTGCCAGGAGATCCATCAACCACTATCCTGTTTGCTTACTCTACAGCTTCTACAGAAAGGTTATTCTCAAAAACTTTTTGAAATATTTATGAGCATAAGCACTAAGATAAATACTCTTCCATAAAACCATCTCCCTGTTTATCAGGAGTATAATAGATGTAACGTGTGGAAGCAAACTCTACCAGGTATTCTATAGTTCCTAACAATGATTTCCAGTAAATCAAGACACACTGACTCTAAAATTATTTCCTTACTGGGTAACCATGCTTCTTCACTTTATTTAACACAGAAAACAGGATTTCCCAATTCACTAGGAATAAGAGAACATGTCTGTAGTTCAAATATAATTATCTTCAGCAATACTTACTAATAGCTGATTACTTGAAGTTAACATAGGATGTGTGAAAGAACTATTTGATTTTCTGGAAATGAGCTTAAGTACTGGATATAGGTTTATATTTTTCCTTTTCCAGTTCTGGAATAAATAAATAATATTGCAATTTTTTTTTAATTGCTCAGAAATTTAAACTAGTATTTCAGTATGAGATACAATGGTTAGCTACACAGAGGAAAAATACAATTCCAGTGCATTAATTTTAATAATAATAAATTAAAAAAAAAATAAAATGTTACAAATATCATTTTTTTTCTTTTTCTTGTTAACAGGGCAGAGTTATTATGAATAGACAAGGATCAAATATATAACTGCAACTAACAATCTGACATAGATGTTCACGTGAATCATCTGTTCATTTCCTTGCTGCGTTCTATTCTAAATAGTAATGTTTTAATAAAAAGAGGAAAAGTCTGAATTAACTCTCTGAATTAATTCAACCTTTTGAGCACCATGCTAACACTTAAAGAAACACAAAAGTATGATTAAGTGTTGCAAGCCAAGCTTTGCAGACACAGTTACTCAAAAAAGAGGGAAAAGAAAAAAAAAAAAAAAAAAGAAAAAAAAACAGGCTGAGGATTCAATTTTTAACAGCAGCTTTACAACTTGGCATTAGGACAATTTATGCCTAAATTGAGATAAAATGTCAGCTAGGAAGTGTTCATTGAATAAGAAGAGGAACAGAAAGGGAGCTGTCTCATGAACTGCTGTCTGAAGGCACGACCAGAGATCAGTCTTAGCTGGCCTCTGTTAATGGTCCCACAGAGCCCCCTACCTGAACACAAAGCTAGATGAGTGTAAGAAGCCACTGAACCCACTCCTCCTCCTAAGACATGGAGAAAATCTTGGAGCTACTTCTGAAAACATGAGCAAAGCATGGATTTCACCATTTTGTATTATAGATTCAAGTGTTCCAGATTACAAAATATGTGGGGTTGACCTCAATTTTGTGCAGTGCACACATGCTGCTAAGGTTTTCATAGAACTCCCATTCTATATCTGCCTCTGTATCAGACTTCTCAGCTAGCTGGCTTTTTTTACTAACATAACATAAGCTGCCTCTGGCCATTGTACAAACGCATCAACTTATTTTAGGCCTGTCTTTTAACAGATCACTGTATTCTGATCTCCTCTTTTAACCTTGGAAAAATAACTATCACTAGTGCTGAAGATTCCTCTTTTTGTACATTGTGCTTGAGACACTACAGCCTGTTTGTGGCTTGAGAAATGGAAGATTAATGCAGCCATCAGCCCTGTAACATCTTTTGCAGGGAGGGGAAGCCAGCAGCTGGGTTGAGGATACTGTTGATACATTTGTTTTTTAACAGTAATATAAGTGAAACGAGAGGAAAGCTGCTCACATCTCATTGTGGATGTTCACAAGGTATTTATTCATGTTAATTTATTTAAGAAAAATAATAACAGCTTTATAGAAATAGGAGATCTTTTCTGATTAACAGTAGATATATTTCAAAAGACAGTTTTAAAGCTAAAACTAAAAAGTCACATTACATCTGGCAAATTGTTTCTACAAGAAAAGGATACTATAATTTTTACTTGTTTAAGATGTCTCTTAAGCACTTATGAAGAACTATTAACATATTCTTTGCTTTAAGGAACTATCCACTTGCTGCATTCTAATTTGTAACATGAATAATGTTAACTTTGTCACTGCCATACCATTCTTAAAAATATACCACAGTGTACAAACAGTTATTTTAAACATCAACAGAATTAAAAAAGTTCTGCTGTACCTGAATCTTTACATGCAGAATTGTAACAGAGAAGTCAGGGTTCTTGCTCTCATTACTACATCAGTTAAAATTGAAAATGTATTGTTAATAGAAATGGTTTAATAATGAGAAATCAGAAAACTCCAAAATAAAATAGTCCATATCTACTGGACATGTTCCTTGTCCTTCTAGGAAATCCTATCAACTGGAAAGAGGTCTAAGAACACATATACCAACATGATAATTAAAACATTATTAATAGTTAATCCACTGTGTATACTTAATGGTTCTATGCTGGACAACTTATCTACAAATGGAAATGAACCTGACTATATGGTGGATGTGGTAAGACAGTCCAGCCAAGACTGGCAATGTGTTCCATAGTCTTCAAACTGGTACGAGACATGGAGTTATCATGTAGAAAGAGAAAGGTTGTCATCCTTGGCCTAACAAGTTCAAGCCTTCAGCTTAATCAGCATAAGGACGCAGTGGTAAGAGTTGATCATTTGTCCAGGTTTCAGGAAATCTAGAAGGATCACCCCTTTCCTATCCCAGAAGATAGTGCACACCACCATACCTGCCAAGGGCTGCATGTTGAACTTCTTTAATAGGAAAATTACATCTCACTTTCAGCCTCATATTGGTTCAATAGGTCCACACAAACCTGCATAGTGTTCTTTCTCTGTGAGCATCTGTGGGCTCAAATTTTGTGATATTTCAATGTTGCCACTGTTATTTTTGAAGCACTGGAGCCAATATAAAGCTCCATGCCTAGTTCTCTGGTCAGAATCTGCCAATTTGAGGGGATAAGCTGATTGAGACACTTGTCATTTTGTGGCGTGACAGCTGCGCATGGCCATCTGGAACATGGCTTCTCTTTCATGTTGCCATCACTGCTGCTGGAACATACCACCCACTGCCTCACTGTGATAACATCCAACGGTTGGTCTGCATAAATGTAGTGCAAGAGTCAATGAATGTCAGCAGGTGCAATTTTTCCACGTGACAGAATGCAGTTCCACAGCATTGTTTCATTTACACTTTGATGTCAAGTGCATTTTACTAGACTGCCCCTCTACTACCATTTATCACATAGCAACGTAACATAACAGAGTACAGGTGGGAAGGTTCAGCCTCTACTCTACCCCAGCAACACCCACCTCTGATGTCATGGGCCAGCAAAATAAAATACGAGGCATTACTTTCAGAGCAGCCTCTGTAGAATATTTGGGAGAAAAAAAGAAAAAAAAGATTTTTCAAAAGGTTCTCAGAAATCTCAACTGAAATATAGTTTACCCTACTCTAAGAAACGTATTTCTCTTGAAATACTCTTCTGGATTTGAAAACGTGTTCAGTGAAATCGTTTGAAAAATGAGAAAACGACAGCATTGTCAACCACCAATGTAGGATGTAAGCTCCTAGCAATTAAAACACCTGTAATATGTCTTTCATAAAGATCAAGCAGATCATGATTTTCCCTAAACAGAAAAATTACAACTCTCATTTATGAACTTCTTCATAAACCCTGTTAAATTGGAACTACTATCTCTTGGAAATACAGTTGAGCTTAAATGAACATCATTATGTCGTGTCCATGAAAATCATAATAGGAGTAAGGATATCAAGTGCAATGGCAACTATTAATTATTCAGCTTCTAGCATCACAAGCTTTAAATCAACAATTCTGTTTCAAAATAAAATAATTTTGTTTCCTAGAGGTATTTAGTAATACAGTTCATGTGCATTGGTTGTATATTGGTTCTTTCAGTGCAATTTTTAAATGGTGAAAAGAGATAAACATGCAGCGATTTTTATCTATGTTTTTGATAAATGAATGTCTCAGCAAAATTTTACAGCTAAAAAGGTTATTTACTTAAGAGAGATTTTCTGTATGTGGAAAGGTTAGATTTTTTTTTAGATTGCTGTGAAATTGCTTCTGCCTTTTAGCAAATCTTCTAAGACGGCTCCTCTCCTTGTAGTGTTGACAAGGACATAGGAAGGATGCGGCCTTAAGAAATAAAATGAACAGCATAAAATCCTAGCTGGAATCCTCTGCTGCCACAGTTTGTGCGTTTTGAAATTCTGTCAAAATGTTGAACAATATGAGAAGAGAGAGAGGACTTCTGAGCAAAAATCAATAGCTGAGTCTTTTGAACTGTCCATGTACAAAGTCCTAATGAAAATGTCCTTGAGGGAAGTTTTAATAGTGGACTTTGAGATCAGCTTCTCCATTGCCCCGATAGCACTGTACAGCATTTGAAGTTTTCAAAGGTACCAATCCACAAAAGTTTGGCTCATAGAACTGAGGAGGGAGATGCCTCTGAGGGATCTCAAAAACAGCAGCCTGCCACTGAAGACAATAGAGAATACAGTATGTATTATTTGCACTGTGTCAGGTTTTAGCTGGAGGGTACAATTTACTTCAAGGGAGTTTGTAAGTCCTTAAATAGCATCTCTCCATGTACAAACTAATAACTGATCAGATGCTCAGCGCAATACAAGAAGTGTTATGGTCTGACTAAAGGGATTTTATTTAATGTACTGTAAGTAGGTGGAAGTTTTCAAATAATACAATTTATCAAATGTTAAAGAAGGTTTCTGTAATCTACCTTTTAATGGGAACTGCATCTCTTTGTATCCGTTTGAGTCTGGTTAAAAAATGCAAAACATTCAGTGCTGAATCAAGGTCATCCTGGGAGAACAGTCACACACATTAAATTGAGGTTAAAATGGTTGGTAAGTGAGGGTTATACAGTAATTGCACTGCTGTTCCCTAAAACACAAAATGCATACATTTACTATGCCTTTGGAGCATTTTTTCTCTCAGTGCTATTGAGAATTCATACGCATTTGCTGTCAATTTTAGTTAGTGATATTAGAATAAAAACTTTTGGTATTAACATGTAAGGTATTTGGCATAAGCACAGGAAGTGTTTCAATTATCTGAAAATGTTAATTAAAAACACTCCGAAATGATAATGCTCTTTTCCATTATGCAATGCAAGTTGTTATTCTTTTTTGCATGTTTGTTGTTTTTCTTTTTCTTTTTTTTTTAATATATTTAGCATACATGTAATGATAAAGACAGATCACAAAGAGAGCTTATTTTTCAATATGGACAGAAAAAAGCTTTTCAAAATTTCTTCTGTGTAACAAGACGGAAATTTTGCTTTAAGTTTTAAAGAAGTCCATCATACCCCACAGAAAATGGTTCTTAATGGTTAGCTTCTAAACGTTCCAGTTCAACTAAACAGAGTAATTAAGCCATTATGTTAATACCTTTACAATTCAACCAGTATTTTGTATTCAATGTTTTTCTTTTTCCAAGAATTTTTGAATATTTAAATGCTTTTTTTTTGCCAGTTAAATAATTTCATGACTCAAGAACTCCAAGAGATTTCTTCAATTTCCTAATTAAGTTTTGTTTGACTTAAAGCTTGAACTTCATTCTTTTTTCTAACGCTTAGCTGAACCCTGTAATACTGAAGCAACTGCATTTCACAGAGACAATCTAACTCAACCTTGAGACACCTCTAATGTCTTCGTTTGATGAGCTCTGACTGCACCTGGCAGGAGCCTCACTGCCTGAGAAAGGTGGCCCAGAAATGATGGAATTCCAAATCTGCTGGAATTGTGAACTGTGTGAAGTAATGACAATGTGAAGTAAGAAGATACTGGAACATATCTTTCTAGGCTCAAGTCTGCATTAATCTCAATATTGAAAGCAAAAAGATCACAGGCCTTGTGAGGAGAGGCTGAATGGGCTGGGATTGTTCAGTCTGGAGAAGAGGAGTCTCAAGGGAGACCTTATTGCTCTCCATAACTATCTGAAGGGAGGTTATAGCGAGATGGGGCTTGGCCTCTTCTCTCGTGTAACTCATGATAGGACTAGAGGGAATGACTTCAAGCTGCACCAGGGGAGATTTAGGCTGGACGTTAGGAAATAGTACTTTTCTGAAAGAGTGGTCAGGCACTGGAATGGGTTGTCCAAGGAGGTGGTGGAGTCACCAACCCTGGAGGAGTTCAAGGAACATTTGGATTTTGTGTTGAGGGGCATGGTTTAGTGAGAACTATTGGTGATAGGTGGAAGGTCTTTTCCAACCTTGGTGTTTCTGTGATTCTGTGAGGTTGACCTACTTTCTGTCTAGTGTACTCACCATAAAATGCTAAAAGGCTTTTCAACTTAAAAGACAAAATGAGTACATATCTTAAGTAGGAAAATAATGTAATTATGTCAGATGTAAAGAAACAAATAGGATTATGCACCGCTCTTTACACTGCTCAATGTCAGCACAAGACATCCTTATTCCATACCTAGAGCCAATTAAAACAGTAACTACACAGCAAATCCTGCTCAGTACCTGAGGCCCCTCACAAGGGTTCTCTTCCCTCTCAGTTCCCCTAGACTTTATCCTCTCACACTTCTGACTGTGCACGAGCTCTTGGCTCCCCAAAAAGCATGTCACAGTTCCCCTATCTGCACTATGCACCAGAAACGTCTGCCTTCAGCACATCACTGACCTTGCTGCTCTGTCACAGGGCATACAGTGGAAAACCCCACTCTGCCCTATCACAGCAAGCAGGGATGCTAAGCTCGAGACAAGCTGCAGCTCACCTGACAAGCTGCTTGGCAAAGCTCCTGGTTCTTGCAGCTGTCTTCTGCCCACATGCAGCTTACTCTGCTGCCCAAGAAACCACAGTGTCTACTGACATTCTCGGCATCACTGACATGTAGCAAACAACTGACATTTTGCAGACGCTACTAGACAAAAACATTCCCAGCTACAGATTATTTTTTACTTACAGTAACTAATGATGACTAAACTAAAAATAAAGATACCATGCACAAGTTGAGCATTCAAAATACATAGTAGCAAGGCTCCATCATTTCCTCACTGAACTCACATGCAGCATAAACATAATGGAATTAATAAGAAACAAAGACTCCTAAGGCCAATACAGTAGTTAGAAACATGACTAAACAACTAAGCAAATAAATACAAAAAACACAATGAATTAAAAACCCTGTTGAACGTAACTTTTGGGAAGTATATTATTTGTTTGCTAGTACTATAATGATGAAGAAATTGAGAGTACATACTTATCTTGTGATTGAAAAAAATCATTATGAATTCCCACACTACCTAGAAATTTTAAACCCACAATTTAATGGATGTGTTCAGCCTTAACCAATGAATAATTCCTGAATGATCAGGAACAGAGTGCTTAGAGAAGTACCAAATACCGTGACTTGCATTCAGGAGTTTTGTTAATGTCATTTTTTTTCACTTTATAATGGAGAGGAAGTGTAATTCACTGAGCTATTTCGTTTTCTATAATGCATCTGAGATGATTCTATATCTGGCTGAACAGAAAGATGCTAAAGAATTAATCATCACCTGCCTCCCAGTCAAAACTGAAGGCTGGTCTCCCTTGTTGTGAGTATTCACTTAGCTCTAATTGAAGCAGCACTTAAGTACCACAATAGAACAATTCACTCTGAGATTTCTCCCCCATTCCCATCCTATTTCCACCACTCTCCCTCCCCATTAAATTGTTCTCTGCTTTAAATTCAAACAAGAGTGTGAAGCTTATCATGGATGTTAGTGTTGTAGCAGCATATCTGGTTGGAATATGAGACAGGAAGAAAAGCTGGAAATGAAATTACTTTTTTACCATTGCTTTATCTCTGCTAATCTGCTTACAAAATAAAAAATACACCAATGATTAAATCAGTGATGAAGTAAATACATTTCTGCAATTCTTCTTACACTGGAATTATACATGGTGCAACTGAGCTTTCAAATGACCAGGTTAAGACCACTAGAGAAATACTACATCACACAAAACAAGTTAAGGTTAGAAAATATTGAAACAGGAAAAACAGTACTACATAGTATAAAGGATGAATGCTAAATTACATTAATTTGGGCTAAACAGACGGTTTGTAAAGTAATATTGGTTATGGTTCAGTTTTACTATGCGTGCAAATGTTTCCAATATTTTCTATATCAGACAAAATGAAAAATCAAGTGCAATAGAACTTCAGCCCTCTGTCTAACCTCTACACTAATAAAAAGGTGATCTGATTCTCTCATTCAAACGTCATAAAGAATGATGAACATTTATGAGTTGTTCAGACACAGAAGGATGAATGAAATGGAGAAATACATGAAGTAGAAATTTCCCACTTCAGGAAGAAGTCAGAGCAATGTGATCATGGATTACACATTGACCAGTGATTAATCTACATGGAATCTGTACAGTAAGGGAGACAAGAGCCTTCTTGCAAAGTTAGTATCTGAATGTATTACCACTGTACAAAACAATAATTGAGTTAATACTTTAAATCTATCTTAACTGCAAGTTTCTGATTCCTTAATTCTGCAAGCTAGTTGTCTTTATTGAGACTTTTTCCAAACACTGAAACACGCAATACTTATGAACTACTATTTGTAAAAAATGCCTAGTTAGGAAAGGTCTTTCACAACCAAGCTGTGTAGAAATATTAATAAAACATGAGAAGATATACATATACATACAGTTTAAGACTTCTATTAATTATCACATCTAGAACATCAAGGATAAAATTTTCAAATTAAGGTACTGTGAGAAATGCATCTGTATTTCAGAACTGACACTTCCCAACAACTGAACCAGTCTACACCCTTAAAAGGTTCTCATCCTCAAAACGACTCCAATATACACACACAGATTCCACTCAGGCATAAGAAAATTATGACCATTTAACCACATTCAGGTATTCAGTAAGAAGCCTGTGATAAACAACGGAATGTCCTGGATTCAACAAGTTTCATTTTGGGTTGAAGACTTCACAATCCCAATAATCATCAGTGAATCCTTGTTACTGTTTCAAGTCTATGGTAGACTGCCTTCAAAAAGAACTTGTAACAAGCTTTTCTTTCTAATAGATCAGTTAATTAGCACAGAAAAAAAAGGGGCATGAAGCATCTGTATCACAGAAGCAAGCATCTTTTAACTGAAGAGTTTTAAAACATTAAAAACGTCTGAAGAAGAAAATACCTCGATTTTTTTCCTTTCTGTCAAGTTCTTCGGTTTATCAGTAAACTAGAAAGCTACCTAGAAGAACAGAAAATGAGTTTTTGATAGCCATTAGTGAAACCTGTGCTTAACAACAAGCACTGGATTGCATGATCCCTGTTACAAACAAATTTTGAAGTTTGAACTTATATAATATGTCACTGCATTTGAAAGATTGCTTCAACATCCAGTTGAGGTAAAATGATTTTTTTCTTCAATACATACTAGACTGACTTCACTGATCGCAACGGACTGAATTGTATTTTTGTAAGGCTCTTCAACAGGCAGTCAAATAAATAGCTTTTTCCCTGCTGCATGGTTTGCTGTTTGCTTAAGCAAAAATCCAATTTCTGGAGAAGACTCCACAAGAGCTAAATTCCCTGCCATTTACAAGTGTCCCATTAGAGTAGCTTTCTATATGGAAATAACATTCCAAGACAAGGAGAGAAAGAGTAGGTCTGAGGTCCACTGTTCCTGATGTGCTTTATTATTTCTTTTTCATTTGAAGACCAGAGCTGTGCTCTCATGAGAAAGGGAGAGCAATATCTGAATACAAATGTCTCCAGAAACTGGAGCTTCTTTAAAACTAAAATACCTCTCTTGCCTTTCCCCCACTCCAGTACGTATCAAGAACAAGGGGAAACCTGACAGCTTCAGACTCAAGCTGTCTTTTGTTAAAAGGATTTTAATTATAAACTTAAAGGAAAAAAAGCCAAACAACTCCTACTGAGGCAGCATATATTAGAAATGTTGGGATTTGAACTCGATTACTGTTTGCTTTATTAGAAGTTTTTGTTTCAAAACAACTGCAATTAGAAAAACAGTGGGAACAAAGTGCTTTTTCTACAGAGGTAGCAAGAACTAGAAGAATTAGCAAGTAATAGTGTTACCATAGCTCATGGGGGGGAGAGGGGAAAGTAAAACGGAACCTTCTAATGAAAGTTCACAGAGGTACATTTAATTTAGATCTAGTCAGACAGACATTCTAAGTCTATATTTTGATTACTGGGAGAATGTTTACTACAAGCTAACCGACATATTATGAACTCTGATATTCATTTACTTTCTAAGGAACACTCAACAAATGTGTTTTATTCATTAGCAGTCACATATTCAACATTGTCTTAACTGAAAATATTATATTTCAGAATGTATTGTAAAGGTAGAAGCTAAGACATTCCCTGCTTCACAGGAACACTTTCAGGCAGTCTTACACAATGAGCCAATCAACCATGGACCCCTTGTGCTACCAACCATGTGCATATCAAGTGGTAAGCATGACTTACATGGTTCAGTAGGCCAAAGTGTATGCAGAGGCCTCGTGAGGATGGCTAACACAAACTGTTCTTCTTTGCCTGAAGGTGCAATGTGAAGCTGAAGCGACTGACATTGTTAAGTTCTGACCTCCAGATTACTAGTGGCATTTACAAAGCAGTGATCTCAGTTTGTCTATTCATCACCTAATCTCTCCATCTCCTAAAAGAAGTTATGTGAAAATATTAGTTGCATATTTATATTATGGAAGATAAGCATACATTTAGAATTCATTCACGGTTGCCTTCCTGAACAGAGAACTAAAGGCCCTTGAGAAAAAAAAAGGAGGAAACTAACACATATAACACGCAATCAAAAAAAACACGGAAATAATTAAAGAGAGAACTTCATGTAAGCCATTAACTAACATAGGATGACCAGAGTTTATAGTGGAGGAAACAAAACCAACAATGAATACATTTTTTTGTTTTTCACGTGGGGTTACAATAGGAATATCCTATGGTAAACAAGTAGGAACGTTGTTTTGTGCAAATGCAAAGCAGATTGCTGTTACTATTTTAATCAACATCAGAATGTGTGGAAGTCTGTATGTCTTATCCCACACATAAGTGCACATTTTCAGTGTGGGTAATACCAGTGAGAACATTATTGCAGGCACAACCATCAGAATATTATACATATTATAAATAGAAGTACTCCTGAGGTTTAAAAGTTCAGCTCTTAAGTACTTTCTGAAAATCCTGTTAGAATTATCTTTTCTCATGAAAATATTGTCTACATACATCTCATTAATGCGTTACTCCTCCTTTGCAATTTAATTAGTTGCATTCTCCAGCAGTTTAAAGTTTGCTGCCTTAATATATTTACACACTATTTACAAAATACGGTTATAAAAATAATAAACCACTTTAGGATGTTACAGTGTTCAAAACTCACTAACATGCTATTAGCCACCATGATAATTTTTTTTTAATCCTAATACTAGGAATGATTGCTCTGGCAGTGGTCTAGTGCCCTTGCTTTTAATAAACACCAATAAAGAAAGAACCCTTCCTAGGAAGATTTGGGAGTCTTCTCTGACAAGAAAAGGATCCAAGTTCTGTAGAAGATATGCATGCACATACCTCACCTCCAAGTTATTTCTTTAATATTTAGAATTACATAATTTTTGCTAAATTACCTACACACTAAAAGATCTTCAATTTTTATTTTTAAGTCTTCTATTTTCTAATCAAAATCAGGCTTTAATGATTTTACTTTAAAATGTTTAAAACTTTTGAAGTGGATACATTAAAAACCAAACAGTACTTAGACAATGTAACTCACTACGCAGTTCTGAAAGTTAAGCTAAAGGCAGTAGCAAGAAGGAACTGTACCAAGTTTACTCAGATAACCTATTATTGTTTCTCTCTCCTTCTCTCATATTATTACATTCTGTAATTTTTAAACAATAAATTTATTTATTTTTTACAAGCTTTGCTATCTTGGAATATATTTTAAATTCGCTTTTGAATAGGTTAAGTAACAAATCAATTTAAAAGCATTAAAATGCATACACCTTCAGATAAATTATCATTAACAAAATTATCTAAATGACTGCTAAGGAAAGATTTTCAAACATGATGAACTTGATGTTAGAGCTTTTCGAAATAATTAAGGAATTGATATAAAGTTGTGGAATATTTTTACACCGCAGCAGTACTGTTGTTCAGTAAGAGTTCAAACTGCCTTTGGGTATCACTAGGTGTAGTATCAGTTTCCTGTCATTTAAATAACAAGCGAGTTCACATTGGAAAAATACCAATAACTACTGGCAACAGTGACTTGCTCAGATGAGATACCTGCTGCTTTGCCATCATTCTTAGCTACATTAATTTCCAGTAGCTAAAACAAATTTGTTGTATTTCAAAGATTTCTGAGAAATTATTTCTGACATATAAAATAGTCTTGTATCAACTTGTTAAACAGCTCTGAGTCCGATGTGTATTGCATATTTAATATGTACATAGGTATTCATATGTTAATGCTAACTATAAGCATGATCAATGACTAGAATAAGTTCAAAACACTTTGCACCTAAACTGCCAGGATTTGTAAAATTACCCATATTTGAGAATTTTCTAATTCTGCCTATAGGTTTTTGTTTTTTTTTTAATTGCATGAAACAGTAGTTCTACTGAGCTGGGAACAATTATATTACAAGAAAATAATTAGGTGTCTAAGGTCACTTACTACTAAACTCCCTGAAGAATTCTTAGTGCCTTGTAACTATGAGAGAATTAAACCCTTTATGGCAGTACTTCAGATTTGAAACTTAGGAAACTACTGAGTTTTCTGTATAGCAACATCGAGTGAAAGTTAAACATTACCAAGTTTCAGATGGGTAGCTGAGTTCAACCTCATGGTACCTTACAAGTAATCAATCTTGTGCTCAAAAAATCAGTCTGATTTCTGTTTTATTAAAATTTGTTACATTAAATGACCATAGCCAGACACAGTATAGTGGAGAGATTTCAGACAAGAACATTTTAAATATTACTTTGGCCATTCTTACTTTAACCAATTCAAATGAATGATGCCCAGAAGTAAGTACATCTAAATATCCTTGTGATATCATTCTTATACAGAAAATGCATAAACTCCAAAATGGTAGGCATTCTGATTACTGACCCTCATGTTTACCTCAAAAGAATAAGCATACACTTCTCAAGAGACCAAGTACAGAAGCAGTAGAAGACCAGTCATTTCAAAGGAGTCACTATTTCAAAACTTAAGACAGTGATGATCCAGTGACCAGGATAAAGATCCTGTTAGCCCAGTATCTTGTTTCTGAGGCCACCAGTCAGTGAGGAAGAGCAGGGTGAGTGAGAAGTATAATGTTAAAATCTTTGGTTTCTTCAACTAACTTTGCTTCTTGCATTCTTAATTTGGACTTCATTGTTAGTCTCCTTAGTTTTGTTTTCTTTCTTTTTTACACTTTTTTTTTTTTTTTTGAAGTTGTGAGATAATGGACATAAGTCCTTTTATTCATAACCTACTCAATGATATAGTTGGATAAGTGAAAAACATGGCCTCTTTTGCACTTTTCATAAAACAAAGCTAAAGTGAAGTAGCTATTTGACAACGTAAAGCTATCAACATATCTCCATAAAAATAAGTTAGAGCTTACATGCAAAAGATAGAAAATATGAAAATACCTTTGGATAAATACTGCCAAATGGAGAAATCCCAAATTTTCAAAAATTAAAAATATAATAAGGAAAAAGTATATTTTTAATGAGGTTCACTTGGGGAATTTTGATGTACTCTCAGTATTCACAGTCTCTAATATCATATTAAGAAAATTCACCTACTTATCAGAAAAAATATGGACCTAAGCCCACAATAATACAAAATGTAAATTACAAAGACACAACTTCACCAGTAATTTTGCTGTAGAAAATTCTATGATTTTTTTTACATACAAACGTGTATTAATATATTAAAATTCATATCAGGATTTCAAGTTGGCCAAATTTACTTCCTTCTAATTGCCAAAGAATAATCAATTCCACCTTTGACATCTGGAAATGTTTTCAAGGATTCCGCTCCTTCTTACCTTGACCTCCCCAGACATTTCATCTTACTCAATGTAAAACCCTGAGACCAACATTCTCTTGAGCATTTGCATAAAACTATGCAAAGGCTAATGCCAGTGCCTATTGCAGCCAATACACCTGTCAGTAGGAACAGAGAGAAAAACAAACACAACACCACTTACACTATCTTGTTATGAATAAATTAATTTATAATCTCATCTTTAACTTACCATGAAATATAAAGACATCTGTTATCAATGATAATGAAGATGCTGTTTTAACAAAACTGAATTGCCAAGGTTGGAAAAGACCTCCACGATCATCCAGTCCAACCGCTCACCTACTACCACTATAACTCCACTAAGCTATGTCTTTTAGTACCACATTTAAATGTTTCTTGAAAAAAAAAAATATATATATATATATAAATATATATTTTATATATATAAAAGAAAAATGACTGTGTAGTGAAATAGTTTTTAACTTATCAAATGGTGAATTCAACATCCTTACAAAGAACCTGCAGTTATTATTTTTAACATATTATCTTTGGGTGATCAATGAAGAACTCTGGAAACAATTTAATTTATCTAGGGATGTAAACCTCAGCGTGTATTTTTCAAGACTGATTACTGAAGAAGTTTAAAAGTAGTTTAATCTGTTCAGGGATGTTTAGCAAATATGTCAAAATTCATTTCTGCATTTTTGTCCACCACAGCTAAAGTAGAGGAACCCTGGAAGTAGACAGTAGTATTCTGTTTGTACAAACTCAACAACAAAAAAAATAACAAGAAATAATAAAAATAAAGAGCCACAATCCTTTGCATTTTATAGAAGCTGCAAACTCCTTTCTAAGATGAATGCTTTTCAGATTGGCATTTTCAGTAGCTTTACTGAGTAGATTATGGTCTGGCATTCTGCCATATAACGATATATAACCTTACAGCTCACTATTATGCAAATAGCAGTTTGGCTAGGAGATCAGAGTGCTTAGATTTTCTCTGAGGACTATCATATATTTCAAGCTTCTTGTATCAAATTGTATTTGACATTTAATTTTAACACAACTTATGTTGAAAAATAATTTAAAAAATCCTCTTGTGTACATTCCTAATAAGAGCAGTATTACATTTCAATTTTTCTTATGTAGCCATATATGAACACAGTATAGAGGTGTATATAGCCCACCATACACAGAAGAGCATTCTAAATAAGGAATGTTTTGTAAAAGTGGGAAACAATGGCAAAAATGTTAAAATTCATACATGCATCTTCTATTAATTAATTCTTACAAAATAAGTCTGACAAGAACATATGCATTCAACCATGTTGTACAGGGAATTAATACTGGAGAATGGCATATGATACATAATCAAGTTCAGCAGTTGGTTATTAATCTGGGAAAGGTCAGTTCTAAACTGCACTCTTCCTTTCAGACCTCCTAAATTTAGCTAACAGGGTCAGTATTACGCTCATGGCAAAGATGATTCAATCTTTATTCTAGCCCTACCAAGGACACCTAACACTTAATGTGTCACAGAGCTATATTATAACAACAGCACAAGCTCTCATTTCAGAATTTGCCTTAAATTTTATATATATTTGCATATTTATAATCTGCAAATTCACAAGCATTACATCTTTGCCACATCCTCTTTCTGTGCAATACCCTACAATACCACAGAAACATTCAGATTGGAAGGGACCATAAAGTTCCATACCTCTAGTTCTAAGCTCCCTGCCTTGGGCTAGGGCACCACCTACCAGATGGTGCTGCCCAGGGCTGTATCCAGCCTGGTTTTGAATGTCTCCAGATGGAGCATCCATAACTTCTCTAAGCAGCCTGTTCCAGCACCTCACCAATCTTTAGTTTAAAACCATTCCCCCTTGCCTTATCACTATCTGACCATTTAAAAAAATTGGTCTCCCTCCTGTTCACAAGCTCTATTCAATTATTAGAATGCCACAATGAGGTTTCCTTGGCATCTTTTCCAAAGTGAACAAGCCCAGCTCTCTCAACATTTCTTCATAAATTCTATAATGTATAATAAAGATAATATAAAATAAATATTTTCATGCAATATGTAAGATAATATATGAAATAGCACACGGAATAAAAATTATAATAGGAATATGTATGTACAAAAGGCAGTATTATACAGATATAAAACATAAATAAGTATGAGTAAAAACAGTGTCCAAGAATAAAAGCGGTACCCAAACAATTTCTCTCAAAGCTACTGAAATCCTGCTTCCAGAAGTTCAAATAGAAGATGAAAAAATGAAATTGAAGGTATATCAGATTCCCCAAGCAAAAATAATTTCTGGGATGTTGTTATTTTTGTGTGTTTTGAAAATCCTTAAACAAAAATTTAGAGTTTAAAACAGCTCAAGCATTCCATCAAGCATTTAAACTTGTACACCTACAATAAAAGAGAAAAAAACATTTTTCCCTATTAAGAAGCTCAGTAGCATGCCCATGAATGTCAGGGAATTATTGTGATTACAGCCTATAAAAGACCACAAGACCCTGTTAGCCTTAAGCACTCTGATTCCGGAAGCAACCTACCCATGGCAACACACAGCTAAGTATATCAGTCCACACAGCACTTTATTTCGCTAGACTTCAGGTCTTGTTCAAGCCAGATAATTAAAGATAGCTAAATATGCATTCATAGCATTGACGTCTGCTGTGTACACACACTAACTCAGTTTGATGAAGGGTAGGATAATCCCCAAGTCTGCATATATATTTGTTGTACGGCCATAAAATACCATAAAATAAACAGTACAGACAAGTTTAAAATTTATTGTTGACATTTAAAAAATGGAATAATCATATCTAGGATAGGAAAACTAATTTCCCTAAACTAGGACAAACAAAAGTGGGGAAAGTCTGACCCATTAGATTTCTTATATAAATGAAAAGCATTTTCTAATCTAGGATATAGAAGTAAAAAAAAAACCATAGATTAATCAAATGCTGCTGCTCTGACATTAACTCAAAATTCTCAATTGAACGATGATCCCATTAGAACTAATAATTCACAGCAAATAATTTCCTCAATATTTTTTCCTGTTATTCTGCTCACATAATGTCTGTTAAAAGAGTGCAGTTCACCTGAGTTTAATCACTATTCACTTATATTCAGTTATTTTGAACAGAACTTTGAAATATATCAAGAATTGGTATTTAAGCTTGGACTTGTGACTCTAGATACAGCCATGTATTGGATGAGCATACACCAAATGGAAATAGCCATGAGAAATTTCAGCACGACACTGATTTAAATGGTTACTTAGTTATTTATTTACATAACTATGTATAGGTAACAGATTTTTTCTTTTTTTTTTTTTTTTTGTGGATACCACTTGAAGAAAATTAATGTTATGTAGTAACATCAACAGTTGAAATCACTACTTGTTTGGAAAAGCAAAGATTTTTATGAAACTTGCTAACTATATGAAGAGTTCACACTGAAATTTACCTGAAATTTTAATACCTTTGTCATTCAACCTAAGCATAAAATTCCATGTGAGAAACTGCAACCTAGGAAATCATTTTTATGTGGTTGCTGTTATTGTATAATTAACTTTGTCAACTTTCCCACATTTGCATGTATTGAAGTTAGCAACCTTGTAATAAATCATAAACTACAGATATTCAACAGCTAATGTCAGCTTGCATGAGGGATTTTTTGTTTATATGGGACAAAATGATATTGCAGTCAAGGTCTCTTTAACGTACAATAGTCATGTGTTTTGAAGAAATTCCTTCTTCTTTGAATCTCAGCTGTTCTACTGTCATAGCTACTGTCACTTTAAAATCTGGATCTACAGAAGTTCTATTATATACTCTCTTTCTATATATACATATATATCATATAATGAAAATAATACACAAATGTCCATTATTTTTGGACTGTGTTTTGCCCACACACAAATTCACAAATTTAAAACTGATATAAATCACAACTTATTTGAGTTCACAAACACTGCATGTGCCCTCTCATCTTGCCAAAAAAACGGGGAGCAGACCTACACTTTAATTTACAGCTAAAACCACTGGAAGGCAAACAGAGGATGGTAACAGGGACACATACTAACCAGATAGGCGAAACAGAAAATCCTAGGATACTTTCTCAGACTATTAGTAACATAATTTCCTGTTGAGCTAGCAAAAACAAGGGACAGTTTTTACAGAATGCATTCCTTTTGCATATTATTTTTGTCATAGGAAAGAAAAAAAAAAAAAGAAAATGTCAAGTAATATCAATAGGACTCTAAGTAAATTTCGCCAAAGTTTAATTTTTCCCCCTTTCTGTTAAACAATTTCCATTTGTCATGAACAAAGTGCTGCCTTGGTATTCTTCATCTTCCTTTACAATTTTTACTTTTATAGCTTGTATACATATGCCTATATAACAACCAGTAGCAAAATTCTTGAGTAAAAGAAGTGCTAATATATCCCTCTGCCTTTAGTATGCAGCACTAAAAAGCTACTGCTTCAACCTTCAGCAGTGGCACGTACACAAACGATGCATAAAACATTAAGTATTGTTGTTTTCAGGTTTATTACTACTTGCTAGATCATTTATTCTCATGCTGATAATCTTGCCCACAGCATCTTATTTTTGTTAGGTAATAAAGCGACTTGGGAAGCAACCAAATTTGTGGCAATAAGTCAGCTGAATATCCACAGAACAAATCAAAAACTCAAAATACAAAACTGAGCTCAAGGAATGCTTAAAATTAGTTTATTTTAATTCTGTGCAATATATCATAGGAACTGAGACCCAGAGCAGCCAACATTTAGCAATCCTCTTTTTTTATATTAACACAGACTCTATTTCTGGCAAGAAAACTACAAGTGAAAAATACCAATTCAGAAACTCATTCAAAACTGTGGAATCCTTTCACGTGTAGTGAAAAACCTACCCATATTTTTAAGATCAATTTTTAAATGATATTTAGCCCATGTTAACAGACACTAACACTTCTGAAAGTCCCACTAAATACTCATTCATATATTTTATTTATAATACAGGCTGAGTGCTAGTAAGTCAAAACTACAATGCATGCCCAGGCTGCAAGGGCAACTGTCACTGGTTTGATATCCAGGTGGCAGCCAGGAACAAGTACCTCGGGGATCAATACAGCACTTATGTTCAACTTGAAATTTTTTTGCCGTTGATGAAAAGTCAGGACATACCATCAGCAAATTGGGGGGGACAGCTGACAAAAAAGGCACTGCTTCAATCACTGTGCTGTTTTGGGAATTAAGATTAATCTTGAGAAACTTCAGAAAGTCCAGCAGAAATCATAGAACCATAGAATCACAAGGTTGGAAATGACCTATAAGATCATCTAGCCCAACTGTCTCCACATTACCACTGCTACCACAAGCACTAAACCAGATCTCACTGCTCCTCATCCAGACACCTCTTGGAACACTGCCAGGGATGGCGACTCCGCCACCTCCCTGGGCAGCCATTCCAGTGCCTGATCACTCTCTGAGAGAAAAAGTTCCTCATGTCCAACCTACACCTCCTCTGGTACAACTTGTGGCCATTTCCCCAGGTCCTGTTTGTTGCCTGGGAGAAGAGACCAAACCCTCTTCACCACAACCTCCCTTCAGGAAGTTGTAGAGTGCGATGAGGTCTCCCCTGAGCCTCCTCTTCTCCAGACTGAACAATCCCAGCTCCCTCAGCCGCTCCTCATAAGACTTGTGCTCCAGACCCCTCACCAGTTTTGTTGCCCTTCTCTGGACATGCTCCAGGGCCTCAATGTCTTTCCTGTAGTGAGGGGCCCAAAACTGAACACAATGCTCGAGATGAGGCCTCACCAGTGAGGTGTACAGGGGGGTGATCACCGCCCTGCTCCTGCTAGCCAGACTATTTCTAATGCAGGCCAGGATGCCGTTGGCCCTCTTGGACACCTGGGCAAACTGTCGGCTCACGTTCCTCTTCACAGTCACAGCCATTTGCCCCCAAGCCTATAACACTGAATGGGGTTGTTGCGGCCAAAGTGCAGGACCCGGCACTTGGCCTTGTTGAACCTCATCCCACTCACCCCAGCCCAGCGATCCAGCTTATCTAGATCCCTCTGCAGGGCTTCCCTACCCTCAGGCAGATTGAAACCACCTCCCTGCTTGGTGTCATCTGCAAACTTACTGAGGGTACACTCAATCCCTTCATCTAGGTCATCAATAAAGATATCAAACACGATAGGCCCCAGTACCAACACCTTTGGGACGCCACTTGAAACAGGTCACCAGCTGGACTTCACTCCATTAACCACCACCTGTTGAGCACGGCCCTCTAGCCAGTTTCTTACCCAAAGGAGTGTGTACCTGTCTAGGCCACAGGCAGCCAATTTCCCCAGAAGAAGCCTGTGAGAGACCATGTCAAAGGCTTTGCTGAAGTCTAGGTAGACAATATCAAAGAGCCTTTCCTTCATCTACCAGTGTGGTCACCCAGTCATAGAAGGAGATGAGGTTGGTCAAGCACAACCTGCCTTTCATGAACCTGTGCTAGCTGGGCCTGATCCCCTGGGACACCACACGTGATCTCACCCAAGATGGTTTACTCCATTACTTTCCCGGGTACTGAGGTCAGATTGACAGGCCTGTGGTTCCCTGGATCCTCCTTATGGTCCTTCTTGTAGATGGGAGTCACATCAGCAAGCCTCCAATCCTCTTGGACCTCTCCAGTTAACCAGGAGCACTGACAGATGGCCAAGTGCAGCTTGGCAATCACCCCCACCAGCTCCCTCAGCACCTGAGGGTGTAGGCCATCCGGTCTCATGGACCTGTGACAGTCCAAACAGAGGAGGAGCTCTCTGACTGTCTCCACGTGAATCACCAGGGGCATATTCTGAGTAGTGTCCCAGACTTCCACATCAGGGCATAAAATGCCCTGAAAATAACCGGTCTGGCTATTAAAGGCAGATGTAAAGAAGGCACTGAGGACCTCAGCCTTCTTGTCCTCAGTGGCCACATTCCCTGCTGCATCAAGTATAGGATGAAAATTATCCTTGTTTTTTCTTTTGCCATTTATATATTTATAAAAGGATCTTTTATTGCCTTTTACTGCAGAGGCCAATCTGAGTTCATGTTGGGCTTTTGTCTTCCTAACTTCCTCCCTGCATACCTTAGCTACTCCCTTGTAATCTTCCCAAGTAGCCCGTTCTTTCTTTCAGAGTACATAGACTCTGTTTATCTCCCTGAGTCTCAACAGTAGATCCCAGCTCATCCATAACAGTCATCTTCCCCTTCTTGCCTTCTGGCACTCAGGTACAGCCTGTTCTTGCACCTTTAAGATTTCCATCTTGAGGAGCGTCCTCAAGAGGCTTCCTAGACTCCTTTACCCTTAAGAAGTGACTCCCAGGGGACCCAGGCTACAAGCGCCCTGAACAGATCGAAGTCCACCCTCTGGAATTTCAAGGAAGTAGTTTTGCTGGTCACTCTTTTGACACCTCCAAGAGTAGAGAATTCCACAATTCCATGATCGCTCTGCCCAAGACATTTCCCAACCTTCACTTCTCCCACCAGTCCTTCTCTGTTAGCAAAGACCAGGTCTAGTAGGGCAACACCCCAGTAGGCTCTCCAACCATCCACCTATCACCAATATTTCCCCACTAAACTGTTCCTCTGTACCACCTCTACATGTTTCGTCAACACTTCCAGAGACAGTGAATCAACCAGCACCCTGGGCAGCACTGATCACTCTTACAAATTCTTCAACAATGGAAGTTTGCGTTCCAAAAAAAACCCAGCAAATTAAAATGGTCACTAATTAATAAGAATACATCTTGCAGCGAACTTCTTTTAGTAAACTTAAGACACCACTGGGAGTGTAACTTATAAGCAACCTTGAAGGAACAACAATACTTGACTCCAACTACACAACTGAAGTGAAGACCTAAGAGAATATTTAAGTGAGAATTGTGGATTTCAGATCTTGGGTTGAACTTCAAGGAAACTATTCAGTAGAGTTTAAACCTAAAAATGTGTAAAATGTATGGAAGTAATCACAGCATTGTGATTCAATAAACATAGGAATTTTATGATACATGAATTATTTATAAAAAACTTAGTCAAAATTGGACAATTAAGAACTCCATCCACTATTTGACAGTCCAACTTTAAGGATTGTGTTAGTTCAGCACAGTCTTCAGATCATTAAAGTACAAATATTCAACCACCTAGAGTCTTGTTTGCCCTAATAAGATAACAACATCTTAAAGTGATTACATCAGAACTAGTGCTAAGCCTATTTACAGCACATTTATGCAAGTGTAGAATAACAACAAGATTTGAAAAATCTAATTTTTACTACAAATGATCTAAAAATATTCATTCACTTTCAAAACCTTGAAACTGCAATGCATTGAATCCAGGTTTGTAATGGAGCAAACCACAACGGCTGAAAGTTGAATGACACTGAACTGAGCATGCTATACTTATAAGCATAGCCATAAAAAAAATTACTTTTGGTAATGTACTAGATCTTTTTTTCAAGCAAGGACTTTCACAACTCATAAATGCTGATCAGCTCCCTAATTGGGTAAAACAAGTGATCGCGATATCACTAAAACGCATATATATTACAACAGTTGTGGACTTCATAACTGAATATGGTAATGTTGTCATCTCAACTATTATCATTAGACACCTTAGTCATTCTTAAACAAGGAAATCCATAGGACGTGCTGCTTTCTGAATCTCAGGGATACAAGCTTGGTTTCCAAAAGAGCGTTAATTCAATTTTTACTTCTGCATAAGAACAGCAACACAGTAAGTCTGAATTCTACTTTCTGAGATGCATCTGCACATTTGAATATTATTCCATCCATGCTCTAAAAACCAATCTCAAAAAAGGCAAATGACTCACCTTCAGATTACGTTACATGCCCCAACAGCTGCTGCTACTATCACAAACTGGAAAACCAGAACTGCATTTTCAAGAGCTGCTAATGTGGCAGTCCTAATTTGTAAAATAGGCCATGCACTACAAATCAATCTGTCAATCTTTGCTTATCTTTAACAGCTCTGGAGCCAGTAAACTGTTGATCAAGCTTAAAATGTATTTGATCTCTTAAAAATCAATATACTGATATGCAGTTATATAATAAAAAAGGAGTAAACAGTTTGCCTTCTGAGCATCAGGTTTATCCTAAGACGCTTGAATACTGATCCATGAAATCCATGTGCTAACCTTGCAGAATCACCAGAATATGCTTCTCTGGAAAAAAACAACAGTCAGTCTTACTGTAAAGCTCCTGCAAGGACATCTGTGCCTTTTAAGATTCAGATTCAACATAAGACGTTCATTTTGTTATTACCACATATGCCTTTTTCAGCAGCTGCATAACATAGGATTACTTTTTCTCAGTTAAGTTTTCTTCTCCTTTTCTTGCTTCTTCCCTCAAATATTCACACTAAACAAATCTAATAGGATGAAAAACATCCAAAATGGCTTCAATTACCTATCCTGTTGCAATATTCTCAATTAAGCTTTTCCTGATGCATAAAAGCCATTGATAAACATATCACAACTGTGATAGCATTCCTCTTTTACAAAAGCAAGTTTTTAACTTCTGTGTGATGTCTGCAGACCATTATGAATACTGATTGAGATATGGGCTTAACTGTCTCTTTCACTCTACGGAGCACCAGTTTAGAAAGACAGCTGCCAGACCAACCTCAAAAACACTATGAAAATCTGCTGTTGTGCCACTAATGTTTTCATGGGGCTATCAAACAGAAAAGTACTTTTTAATGTATCAATAACGCTCTTAAGAACTTCTGAAATTTAAATAGGCACAGGTGCTAAGCTGACCATTTCAGACACAGTAATTAGCTTTTAAGCTAATTTAAGGCCACTCCTGTGCAAGAATGAACCGTGTGCCTTATTCCAGAAATATCCACCATCTAAGATCTTTGGAAAGATTTACTCAGTGAGTTAGTGACAGTGCTCTTTCTCATAAGGACAATGGGCGTTTTTGAAACAGAAGACACACAAAGGTGCAAAGTTTCACGAGGAAAGAGGAACAGATGGTTTCACTAATGAATTTTCTAAACTACATAGCCTGTCCTTGGTAAACACTGTGCAGAACCAAAAACCACTCTTGCAATTATTTTCTTAAATGAGTGATCATTTTTAAACAGATTTACATAGTCAAATTGTATTAATCTCTAAAAGCCAAGGCAGAAAATTTTGGTTTGTTTGGCTTATAAGACTTGGTTTACACATTTTAACGTAACACAAAGACACCAGAATTTACATTGTGGTAAGGTAGACATTAAAACAACCATAATACTAAATCCCTCCAAAATTATCAGACGTTCCACAACAACATCTGAAGAGTTAGGTACAGCAACACAGGCATGAACAAGTTTCTACTACAGTCAACAATAAAGGCAATTTACACATTATTTCTGGTTTGTTTTTGTTGTTGTTTCTTTGTTTCAATAGACTGAAAAGATATTAATATGTTCTTGTAAGAAAATGAATCAGTTACTCTTTCTGTGTTGAGTTTCATGAGATGCAGCTGGTGACTTTTCCTAGAAAATAATTAATCATCTAGTATTAAAATTCACAACAATGAATTAATACCAACTGTACGCTTAGCTTAAAACTACTGAATAGTATTCTTAATTTCCCATTATAATGAACAAATAAGAAATTCAAATCCAAAGAGATTTCTGGAACTAATTATCTGAATATATAAAATTGTTCCTGAAAGTTCCTTCTTTCATCTACATGCATTTATATGTTTGAACTCTTTTTTCTTTCATTACATGGTAAAACACGTCTATGTGCATTTCTGGGCTGGGGGGAGAAAGGAAGAGGAAGGAAGAAAAGAAAAACACCAAAAAATGAAACATAGCATGCAACAACAATATATTTATTTTTCAGTGTCCTGTAAATCTAACTGCTTAGAGACAGGTGAGAAGTTTGGCCCTTTAAAGTAGATTGTTATTAGCATATTATTCCCTAAAGCAGGACACTGATTGCTTTATTTGCTTTCTCACTTAAATATCTATACTTTAAACACATGAAATAATATGTTGCCATTATTTAATAAGCACTTTTCATATTGCTTTGGAGATATCTTTAGTGCCTGAAATGGATTAATTCCATTTACACTACTTCATATGGATTGACTGCCGTTAGGGGAGTGAACAGAGAGATGCCCTAATTTGCCTCTAGGTGAAGGACTGCTGTCAAACATACTTTCTTCTAGTGACAAAATATCTGGACAACTCTTTTTCTTTCTTTCTTTTTTTGCCATTCAGCAATCTCATTACTTGGAACACTCTGAGAGAATTATCTAATACAGGCATGTTTTTCACTGCTAAATCAATTTCAAAGGATATTTTGTGGTCAAGAAATTTAAACATTAGTCAAGATGGACATGTTTCTTAGGTTTCCACTATAGCAAGTCAAGTATAAATTATCTGATTTCATACCCAAGTTTCATTATCTAGAGGTACATTTCAGTAAATGTGCAGTTTAGCAAGTTGAGAAAATATCTGTAACTCAATGATCAAATAACACATACCGTGTTTCCCTGTTTAATTAAGCATTTGTTTTGTATGAGAACTTCATTTATGCCACTCTGCTTTAAAACTCTCTCTAAATCTTTGCTGTTGATTTTGTAGTGTAAGAATATTCATCAGAAAAACTTTCAATCTGTATAATCACCTTTACCTAATCACACTTACAATATATTACTCGCTGTTTCAATTGTGAATACATGATCTATAGCTCCTGTAGATTACATCATTACAGAATGGTTAAGACATCTAGTATTAAAAGAAGCCTTAAGAAACAGATTTTTATTATACTCAGTAATATACTCAACATATCACAATAGACAAATGTAAGACATGCTTAAAGTTATATGATTTGGTATAGGACAGTTTTAAATAATTTATTACTTAGACAAATCTAACCATGCTCATTGGACACTGAAAAATGAAGAAAAAAAAAAAGTTGACATACCCTTAATATTTCTAATTAAAAATCATCATTTTTAGTTTGTACGATGGTGCTCCATAATTTTCTTGACTATCTTACAGGCATTTGTTGCTAAAAGTATGTCCCAACTCTCTCTCCCAGATCCTGTCTAGTAAACAACTAACACAGCCTCTGGCATCGCCAAAGGCAATACAGCTGTTTGGGAAATGAAAAAAAATAAATCATACTTTGTTTTAAAGTGAAGAGAAATAGTTATGGTGCTTTCATTTTTATTCATTTCCACTATGACAATGATTATAATTTAATTTTTCAGAGACACGCTATTATTTCAAAGTAAATACTGAGTTTTAAGAATTACACAAACAATACAAAACAACGAAACCTGTTCACTACTTGAAGAGTCCCAACAGTATTCAACTGTGCATTTGGTCATTTATTTAAAATGAGTAATTCCTTCAGGACAAAATTTGAGCATTATTCTCAGGAAATTAATTAGCAATAAGATGTAGTGCAACTTTATGTGCATTTATGATTAAAATTCCTGGAAGAATTTGAGGGTTTTTGACAAACATTGATTGCTAATTTTTTTGAATGAATTAATAATCAAACTTTCTCTCCCTACAATCCCCTTTAAGATACTGGTGGTATTTAGGAACATCTCATTATTTTAAACCAAAATGTTGATGTAGTTTAGGAAGTTAAAAATTTCCTAAGGAATTAATCATTCCTTTTGAAAGTCTTGGAAATTCCTCAATCCTTTCAAAGAATATAGCTTGGCTAAAGTACTCTATGTTAATTACAATTTCATCATCTGCACTGTTAAACTTTCCTTGTTCTAAGCAGCAGATAAAAAGAAATGGGGGAAATGTTTTAGAAATTGAATGACTGAAACTCAAGATACAACTATGAAATACCGGTCCAAATGATAAGTCTTTAGAAGTTACAGCTGTGTATAATTTATCTGTGTAAATTACATGCAACTTAGCACTTGGATGTTACGGAAACTGCATGAATAAGTAAAACTGCATGACCAGAATCAGTGCAGTGAGAGAGACTCCATACAGCACATATCTGAAAAAGTTTTTGTTACATTCCTCCAATACAATAGGGAAAAAGGCTCCAACAGTGACGTGACTTGAACCTTTAGTAAAATATAATAATCCTCTAAAATGCTTTATTCAGAGTTATTTTGCTATTTTAAAATGAAAATTTTTGTATTAAGGTAACTACCATAATTATGCATTTAACAGACTTAATTGTATTGGGGATGATGCCTCTGGCAGTCTATCAGGTAGTCAGATTTCTTTGTGTCAAAAGTTTGAAAGATTTTTCAGAAAAGTTCTGATATATAGTACTTGAACCTAGAGCCAAATTCTTTTGCTAAACAACAACTCCTAAACAGACAAAAATGAAGACTGTTGCCACACTAAGGTTCTAGGTAGAAGGTGATAATTTTTATGATCCCCAGCTGCAATTAGAAAAAATAACCAGTCATCAAGTAATTGAAGTAGGCATTGACAATGATTAATAACTAGTAGCAAAGTGGCACCCAACTTGTATTTATCCTGACCACTCTGACCAATGATAGAGCATATAAAAGGTTTTCTAAAACTATAGTTATTATGAAAAATATGACAGTGGTTTACATTTAGATTACAATCTGACACTTGTAAAGGGAATCTGCGATATGATATTTTTGCACTAAATTATGTGCATAGCCAGTAAGTCTAGCATTTTGTCAAGACAGCCCCTCTGCTGCCATCTGCCACACAGAAATAGCATGTAACAGAATAATGGTAGGAAAGTTCAACGTGTACAGCCATACAACCAACATCCACTTCCAATACATGAACCAATATAAGTAAATAGGAAGCACTACTTTCGGAACAGTCCACACATTCAGGAGTAGTTTGTGGTTGAAAGATACTAAGAAATAAGTCAATAGACAACTGAAGCTCTTAGAAAGCATGATCTGTCCAAGCCATGACACGAAGGTATTTTAACACGGTGTCAGTTCCAATAGCTCTGTTTGAACTCTCCCATGGAAAAAAAGAAACAGAGACACCTCCATTATTTACACTCTAAAATTAACTGTAGAGTGCAAACACTGTTAGAACTATTAGAACATTGATGAAAATTCTAATAGTTAAATAATACCTTCTCTGATCACATTCCTTTCGGTTCACTACTAATTAAGCTAAGTTTCTTCTCTGTTAGTAAAGCTGGTAGTATATTAATATTTATAGCTTAGCAAGCAGCATAAAGCTAATGATTGTTTGCAGAGTAAGGGACATACAAACAGAAAATAAATCTTGCTTTCCTGAACAATAATTTGTATATAAAAAGATTTTTAAGTAAGAATATTCAAGGTGGATGGAAACACATTCATTACGGAAGTCTGCATAACATCTGGGAGGGTTTATTTCCTTCCAACTTTTAAAGTTGTGGATCCTTCCAATATTTTCTTAAGGACCAAAGTACCCACAGCAAAGGAAGACAAATTTAGAGACAGCCTAATCTACTTAGAGATGCATAAATTTATGGAACTACATGAGATGCATCTGCAGGCTGCTGAAGGATTTAGCTTTATGTCATTGCAAGACAGCTATCATTTTTGCAAGGTCATGGGAATCAGAGGAGGATCCTAATAGGATTTTGACTATGCAGAGGCAAATGGAAAAAAAAAAAAAAAGGGTAAAAGGCAAACTCCAGTAAGCACAGGTCTGTCAGCTATATCTCAGTTCTGGGAAACGTTACAGTGCAAATGCACTTAGATGCCCTTTCTAGAAGCATGGACTGCAAGGTAGATTTTACATAGCAGTCAGCACAGGTTTACCAAGGCAAATCAAACTCGTTCAAACTCACCACTTGTTAGGATTAAAGTGACAGGCTCCATGGACAAAGTGAGGGAAGTGGATGTAGGATACCTTGAATTTGTAAGGCTTTCAGCAAGGCATTGGTTAGACCATGCCTGGTCTGAATATTTTGTCCAGCTCCAGACTGCACAACAAAATATATTGACATACACAAGTCCAGTATAGAACACCAGGATGGGGGGGGAACATGGAACACAAAGCATACTTGGAGAGGCTGCAATGGTTGGGCTTGTTCTTTAAAATGATGAAAGGTTACCTTATTCCTGTCTACAGCTGCCTGATCACAGGATGTAAAGAGGATAGTGGCACATTCTTCTCAGAGGTACACAGCAATAGGTTGGTAGGCATTGGAAAACATGTTAGAACATAGGAAAAAATGCTAGGTAATTAAGATAAATTTATTTCCTCATTTTTACCATTAGTATTGTCAAATACTAGATCAGACTGCCCAGAGAAGTAATAGAATTCCCATTATTTGAAGTGTTCAAGATTCAGCTGGACAAGTCCTGAGCAATCTGATCTCCCTAGACCTACTTTGATCAGGGGGATATACTAGATGATCTCCAGAGGTCCGCTCCAACCAAACTTGTTATGCGACTCTATAAGACTGAAGAATCTTTAAAAACAGATTAAAAAAAAAAAACTCTTACAGAATCCACATGACCAATCTGTGATTTGGTTTCTCTTTTTCATTTGTGTGTGTGTGTTGGTTTGTTTTTCCCTCCCTTGTCAGTACTGTTATACTAAAGATTAGTTTGTGCTTAAGCTAAAACTAAAATTCATTATTAAATAAAACATTCCTCTGTGCAAACATAATGAAAAGCTCATCATGACTTTCCAGCTATGAGCATAAACAGTGTACTTAGCCAAATGGTAATTGTATTGGTCTTCCTTCTACTCCAATACTGCTTTGAAACTTGTGTCTCTCAAATGAATAATTACCTACAAAATAATTAAATGTTGCTGATATGGTCTACTCGTCCCACTTGTACATAGAAACAGCAAAGTCTGTCTTCCCTGAAATCTATCTCCGTCATGTTGGATAAGCTTACTGCCCATCACAGGGCTGGCATCGATCCCTACTCAATTACAGATGAACATAACACCATATTAGAAGACAAATAAGGTTTAATTTTAATCACAGGCAGCCTGTAAGACCATGTTCCATTATAGATTAAAAGAACCAATTATTTTTAAAAGTAAAGATTTAATGAAAGGCCTTATTAATATATAGACAGATACACTGCTCCCCTTGAATTCTAAGTTGGACTCCGCAGTAACAGTTGAAAGAGTTACAAGCAAACCAAGAAAGATGCAGTGATGCTTCTAGTGAATTGTTTTCCTTTCAAATCACAGTACTTTCTCAGAAGGGTTTCATCTATAAGATTTTTTTTTTTCCCCACAAGTGTGAAATACCAAACCATTTACAGACAACAAATTAACTCAATGGCCAGAGTTTTACTGTTATTAAGAGAAAGTAAATGCAAAATAATTGCATTGAAGCTGACAGACATTTCACCCCAATGACATCAGATGCTGCTGAAATCACTTTATCCCAGACTTAGAAAGGTAGTTAGGAGTGTCATTTTCATCTGAATTCAATGGGAGTTAGGCACCTACTTATCTCCATATCTAGGTGTTATAGTTCTCCATCTCTAATAACAGGAATTGTGTTCCATAATTAACTTAAACTACGTAATCACAATTCATATCTTTTTGCTATTCATGCTTTAGTGTGAATCAATCTTTCTTCTTTATTGAGTTATTACAATGTTTGTCAGACTGTAAAATAAAAAAAAGGTTCCCATGGAATGCTGTTGAAGTATCCTCTGAGAAGGTAAAGAGATAAATATGCATTTATGATAGAAAATGGATAAATTCACTGGATAATCAGACAGTGGTGTTGACTAGTGCTATAAATGTAATTCTTCTTGTGCTGTAAATGTATGAGAAGCTACATACAAGATACCATCTCACTTTTTAAAACCAATTTTCATATATCATGGTTTTGCTCAGGAATTTTAAGTATATTGTTAATAAAAAATGCTGTAATATGTTTTCTAAATTTAAAGTTAATTTCTTTTGCAAGTCTCAAAATTAGCGTTCATGCTGGTAATGAGTGCTCTAATATAATAATCTTACAACCGCTGTTGACAGTAAGGAAAACCAATAATACCAAGACTCTCTTGCCCAGGTACACAGTACCTTCAAAAGTAATGTCTCCTATGTATTTCCATGGAACCTACAACAGATACGAAGAGCACAATAGCATCGTTTTACAAAGAAAATTCTCAGCTACAAAATAGTAGTTTTCAACACAGTCACCTCTATTTGCTATGCATTTTCACCAACAATGAACAACAGCCTGTATTCCACACTTGAAAAAATCTGCAGCAGTAGAGATGACGCACTATTGCTGTGACCACTGCTGAAACACACCACCCGGCACCTCACTGTGCCCATAACCACTGTTTGGTCTCCATAAACATTCAGCAAAGGTTGATTAATGCCAGTGACTGCAATGCTTTCACAATGAAGGAATTAACTCCCACATCTTTGCCTTTTACACAACCCTCCATGTCATATGCTGTTATGTCAGACTGCTGATGAGTAGGTTCAGTCTCTATTGGCATGCCACCGACATCTGCCTCTGATGTCACAGGCTAACTTAGTAAAATAGGAGGCACTGCCTTCAGATCAATCCTCATATCTTATTTGCCTCCTTCCACAACTCCAATCCATTATTTAAGAGGACCACATTGAAATAAATAATCAGGTCTGTAAAATAAAGAACTCTGGGGAAAAAAAAATTACAGGTATCAAAAGAACACAGGATATTTCTGATGGCTACAGAAAACACTTTTGCATCTACTGTCCTTCTTAGCTCTGAAGGAAAAAAAAACTCAAGCTTTTTCATACTAAATATTCACAAAGAGAACATAGGAAAACAGCTAGTGCTACAATAGAAAACAGGAACCCATAATGAAATTTCCACACAGAGTCAGATCAAGAAGAAAGCATTCATTTTCTCCTAGAAATGCATGCACAGAATTAAGAGAAACCAGAAACAGAATGTACCAGGTTTTGGGATTTTTTTTTAAATGTACTTTTGAACACATTTGACTTTTTTAAGCAAATCACTAAGTTCATCCAGCTTGTTCTGCAGTTCTTTTTCTCCATTTCACATTTTATTTATGTTTAAGGACAAATAAGACTTAGTTATCACTGCACATAAATTAGATAAAAACAAGATAAAATATTACATAAAACAGTCAGTTAACACATCCCTCATTAGTAAGAGGTGGATATTAAGAAAGCCAAACAAATAGAACAGCACAAAGCTGCATTTCTTTTTCTTTTGTAATGTTTAATCAGTTTTCACTAAATACTTAAAATACAGAAAAGCATAAATTATTATTTTCCTGAGCCAATATGAAATTAAGACCTAGATTATTGAGACAATTATAATTTTTATATTACCACAATTATTTTAAAACACCAAATTTTAGAAATATAGAAATAATTTACCGCTTTCAAACATGTACTTTTTTTAAAAAAAAAAAAACAAAACACTTCATTGCAGAAATTTTCTAATTATTTCCTAACGATTCTAAGTTCTGTCACAGACTTCTGTGATGAAGGAATAAATAAAGTTATGTATAGGAGAAATCAGGGAACACATCAAGTACTTAAAAAACCCACTGATGCAATTGCTATGCATTCTGAAGTTAAAAATGTGTGCACTGAAAATGTAAGGTGTTCACAATGAAAATTTTACCTGCTGCAATCTGACTCTAGAATTTCTTTCATGTTTTCCCTTACAAATTCAAAGGCCTCACTCATGTTTTAGCAGAGGCCTAGCCTAGCTACGAAGCTGATTGTGCTGTCTGCCAAATCCTCACAAATTTTACCTCTCTCAAGTCAAGTATTTCCCTCAATCTGTGTTTTTGGGTGCTATATGATACTACCAAAAATCCACACATTTATACAGTCTGCTGAGTAACCTTCACGCTATGTGGTGGTATTTAACCAGCAGTAGTCTGGATTCAGGTAATCTACATCACCGTTCCTCTTACTCTCCCAGTCTCTTTCAGCAGCGGCATATAAGATCTTATGGCATCAACTATCATGAAAACTGATACAGGATTTTATGAAGACTAGCAGATGTCTCAATTCCTACTGTGTGAATAACAACACCAGGACCTTTACAGTAGATTGCTGCAGTCATAGAGAGTAATTAGGTGCTCAATCCTGCCATGGCTTTTTACAACTTCTTTGATACCTCAAATTTATAATCTTGAAAATTTTTCCAAAACAAGGTGTAAACACTATTTTATGTGCTTTTAAAAACACAGTATTTACAGTAATACATAGGGATACACACATTAACTTTCATTAGGACAATAACAGAAAATGAAAAAACAAGAATCCTTAAAATCTAAAACACTTAATAAAAATAAGCAGGTTTTCTAAGCATGATTTTGACATTAATTGACTCATTTTGGCTGCATAATCATAGCCCCAAGAAGAGATGCAGTACAATATAAATTGAATCATACATTTTTAGAACACGCTTCAAGCTAGCGCATGTATAAGTTTGACCCAAATATCTAGTCATGAGTATAACATCAGACCTTTAATTATAATTTCTATTGTAATTGTTCTATTGAAGAGGACGTAGCCACTGAACTTACCTGCAATTATGCACATACAGTTGGTGGAAAGAGTAGACAAAACTCTCCTGTGAACCGTCACTTGCTGAGCTAATTCACCCAACTGGTTTAATTTCTTCTGCCCTCAGTCTGTCTTCACAGTGATTACATCTAAATGAAAAGACAAGGAAATACCAAAATGGAAAAAAAACAGTAGATTTATTCTTTACATTTGCAATATGACTTCTTTTCTTGAACAATCAGAAAGTTAGGGTCGCACAAAGCATATAAAAAAAATTGTGTGTTTTGTACACTTTCTGATGATAACATAACTAACTGTTGAAATATATGTCTTCTCTGAGATTCATTACAATGCTCACCCAGTGTTCTGTGTAGGTGCCCTGTATTCTACTTCTAACCTATCACAGCTCATTAACCCTTAAAAGAATGTATTTTCTTGGATACCTACTGTAACACTGTAGACTGTTCTTTGGAACAAAAACTCTTTTTGACCACACTTCTAAAAATTTTTTGTTATACTACATCTTGAAACAGTACACAAGCATGCTCAGCAGATTGTTTACAGATTCCAAAGAGCAGAAAACTTTGTCCAGCAAAACGTAATTAGAAAGCTAACAAGCATCAAATTATTCTCCCTCAAAATATGGATGTGTGGATTCACCAAGTCCACATGTCCATTCATGTGAGGCCCCACCTGAAGAGAAGAACTCATGCTGGAGGCTGCTCAGTCTCTCACATTACTTGGGTTAAGAAGTAAGAGAATAACATTTTCACATATTGTACCACTTTTTGAAAATAAATGCTATAAACTCAATAAATCTACTTCAAAAGAAAGTGGGCAAAATATTTCACCAAATGTCCCAGGATCCCCTCCCCTGTCCCAATATAATCCATAACTGAGCCAGTCCTTTGAAAACAACATCAGCCTAGACCATCATTTAATAAGAATCTGCATACTGTAATACAACACAAAAGTCTTCCAGGTTAGTCTGAGCTGTGCAATGTATTTTCTCATTTATTTTGGACATAAGCCCTTTACGGAAATTCACATGGAACCTCACACTTTCCCCAGCAGACTTATCTCAGATTTTGGATTTAAGTAGTTTTTACCTTAGTCTACTTTGAAAATGGTAATATTTTTAATATTACTGTAAGAATGAAGTCAAAGCAAACTAAGAAACAACCTGTATAAAGAAGGCTACATACTATTTTGTAAAACAACCAGAAAAGGAGAAAAAGTAAAAGTTTCTAAGTAATAAAACGATCACATGACAAAGGACTCAGCACAGTAGAGTTGTCTGTGTGAGTCCCAGCACTAGTTACTGCACAAACTGCAGGTTCACTGCCACATTTCGAGGTATCTATGAACTTCAAACAGACAGCGAATAAAATATTAACTGTTACCAAAATCCTAAATGCAGTAGTTCTTTTTTAGTAAACCCCAAATATACTTTTTACTCCATCAATTACCTCAAGTGAAACAAAATAAGGTGTTGACACAGAACACAGATTATTTTAATATGCTAATTCAATTGATCAATTGCATAAGGATGAAACAAAGAAAGATTAGAGAAATACAAGTGCGCTAGTCACGGTAGCTCCTACTAGGTGTACCAGTGCTGAGTGTAACTCTGTTTCCCATCACATGACTGCCTATGCGGTACTAATAACATTACTACCCTTATCTTGCTGCAACTACATATTCAATTGCTATTGTTACGTTTCTTTCCCTGAGAATGCTGATCCACAGATATGATAAGCAGTGCATAACCACAAACCTGTGGGAGCTGTCCTCCCCTGTCCTTCAATGATTCAATAGTAACATAGACAGCTAATGTTAGGAGAATAAAATATCCTATTTTTAAAGAGAGATGTTTAGCTATCTCACAAACTTGTTTTGCAATTCGAAATCTGTTTGATCACACAAATGTCTAGCTAACATTCACGTTCTTCATGCAGGCAGTTAGGAATTGTAGGATTACAACAGAATCATTAAGTTTGAAAAGGACTTGTAAGATCAACTATTCCAAACGCCTACTTACCATCCATGTTCCTTAGTACCACCAAGTCCACAGTATCTACACAAATTCATTTAATTATCTTGAGCGCTTAATATTTTGCTACTTACATTCATTCTAACAATCACATGTAGTTACTTTTGACAGTGCTGTGAGTGATATATAAAACACACATGCATAACTGAACGTATGTACAGTGTCGGAGTTGAGTCTTGTGCTGTTACTGCTACTGTAACTTCTGTTTTGGTAACGGAAATAAAAATACTATCTCTCTTCATCAAATACTTTCCAAGACCAAAGCAAACCACTGAAAAATGACAAGCAGCAGGACAACTTTCCAGATTCACTAAAAACACACACAGCATAATTACTCTGATTAATATACATCCATTGTCGCAGAAGCTGTCAAAGGAAGGCATCAACCATTTTACCTTTAAAAATTCTAATGATTTCAGCCACAATATTATTTCCGCCAAATATATAATTACTTAAATTCAAGTTTGGCAAACATATATGAAAACACATCATGCAGTTTTTAAAGATAAAAAAAATGGGCTGTTGATCACTACATCTCAACTTATCTCTAAGTACTTAATTATATCTGTCTTGATATTAGTGCATTATTTCAAACTTCAGTCAAAATTAAGAGCATTAAAAATACTGAGATCATCAAAAATCACACAGTAAAAACAGTGTTATTGAACTAAATGATTAAATTTACATGGACATTAAGACAATGTTCTCTGGTTGTCTTCTTTGTTTCTACTCCATAGCCATTACACTGACAAGTTATGCAACTAAAAATATAACTGTGATTGAAGTGTAATTTGAGTATAACATCTCAGAGAAACACACTTTTTTTTCCCCAAAGCAATACAAATTAGGAGCACATCTGGTTACATCTCCTAATAAGCAAAGAAAGATAAATACATGATACAAATAATTAAACAGTAAGGTATTTATATGGTCCCCACATTTCCCTAACTGTAAGTATTGGGGGAAAAAAAAAAAAAAAAAAGCCTTGTTATAGTATCTGAGAAGTGTCTGTTAATGACACTATCTGTTGTGTAAACCAAGAGTATTCAACTGGATCACTGACCCCACATTGCACGGTCATTAAAGTACATGATAAGCATGCATATATTTCTTTTCTCTGCAGAAAAGCAGAATTTTATTTAAAATTAACCTGGACTCTTGCTTGCACTGGTCATTCACATGACAAATATGGTAAAAAGGATATCCTTATGAACATAATTCTACAGAGCATATAATTGTTCTCCCTATTTCATATACAGATTCTGAAGAAATGAGCAAGACAAAATGACATGAGAAAAATACCTTGAGAATGATATCCATCTTACAGAAACAATATGAGTCAAACCATGTAGTCAGTTACGGGGACAACAAAACAGAACAGCCATGACGACTCACCTAAACAAAGCTCATGGAAATATGACATATTCACAATTTTGGTAGAAAATATCAGCTAACAACTAAGAAGAGAAAGCCTCATTTTTATAAAAGCATAGGTTAGATTTGAAAGAAGTTAAATGTAATCTGTAACTGCAGAGGTAGAAAAAGCTTCACAGTGTTAACACTTCAGAACATCAACAGTAAAACAAAATCCAATTATTTAAAAAGCAGTTAATTAGAAAAAAAATATCTGCTATCCAGGCTGCTCCAAAAGTAAGCCTTCTATTTATTTGCATAAAAAATAAAACAGACACAAAGAGCATTATTTCACCAAGCGATATGATGCTATTTGATGAAGCAAATTCTCAGCTGCAACAGACAGACTTTCAGCATAGTCACAACCATTTCCTATACCTTTGTCATCAACAATGAGCAAGAGCCCTCATGCTGTACTTGTACAAAGTGAGGTCGTTTGGTCACACTCACTCCTTACTTCTTGTTTTTGTTACTCTCATTTAAACAGAAGCATAGCACTTTATCTGTGCCAACTTACAGAATTTAATTCCAAATTATCAGGTCCAGCTAGACAAGCCAAGGTTCAAGTTCTGGGGTGTTTTTGTTTTTGTTTTGTTTGTTGTTTTTTTTTTTTTTTTGGGGGGGGGGGGGTGAGAGTTGTTTGGTTTTTTAAACACAAAAGCTCATCTTCTATTTCAATTGCAATTCATTTAGCTACTAGCCTTGAGATTTCACAGGCACTTTCAGAATATGCTGAAAACATCTGAAGATTCACTGATAAAGAGAGAATCTCTTACAGTGTAAATGTACCTTTTCAGTCCACAGTGCCTTCGCTTGTGAACCTTGAGAGTCTGTGGTCCACGCTACAATGGAGATTTAGAAAGGAGAGCGCACTTCCTTATCTTCTAATAAAAAGTAATTAGTGAGTACATTTATGAGACAGTTCAGAGGCCTAGGTCCCAAAGTAAATGTAGTAAACATCACTGCAATCTGAAAGAAGGCAAATGTGGCTCACCAAGGGGGAGAGCTGAAAAGAAACCTCAGCTTTTCTGAATGGAAATGGAGACCTTTTGGAATGCAGCAGACCTAATATATCACTGCAGATGACAATAAAAAAACTTTTAATGGTACAATTTTAGCCTGAGCATATTTGGCAAGTTATCTCCAGTAGCATCCTGAAATGACAAGCTGCAAATGAGACAAACAAATAGGAGGAAGCTCCTAAGAACTTGTTTGCTTTTCCCAACTCAGTCCAGTAACAAGGGGGTGATTCAAGTTATTCAGCAGATGGTTCAGATGTAACAGCTTGATAGAATCGGGACAAGGCTAATTAAAGCACTGTGCTTACCCTTTTCCTTCTTTGCTTTAATTCCAAGATCATTCCCTCCTCCCACCCATAGAGCATATCCATCCTTTCTGCAGTGAGAAAATCATGTTAGACCTTCGCAATGCTCTTTTGCAGCAACGTGCACTGAAGAACTCATGCAGAATAAGCATGAGATTTAGCTAAATGGGAAGCCAGTGGGTAATGCTTCCCTTCTTGGCAAGCATGCTATGCTTTTTGCCTGTCTCTCAGGCAAAAGTTTTTTGTTTTTTTTTTTTAAACAGTATTCTCAGCTGTTACTAGTTAAAAGCACCTGGAGGTACTCTACGAATGTACATTAAACTGATGTCCATGTGTGTCATGGTTTAATACTTTTGTAATTTTGCTATCAGTATTCCACATCACAACATCATGTAAAGTATGGATAGTTCACAGAAGAAAACTACATTTCCCAGAGGACATCACGGTCAGGAGATAAGTCACGGGACCAGGACAGTATATAATCTCACTCCCGTGACTGAAATCTTACACTCTCCCGGATCCCTTGGAGCGTGGGGTGCCTTCCAGCCGTTTCGCCTAGAGCTTACAGTAGGCCTTTCGGTTTTTGGGACTCACTCTCTCTCTCTCTTTTGCTTAATTACAATTATATTGTATTATATTGTATTATTCTGTATTCTGATATAGTATTTAGTAAATAAGTGTGCCTCCTTAGATCGCTGCCGCTGTTTTCTTTTCCCATTCCCTTTTCCCCTTCCCTTTTTGGGCCAGCGGCCCTTTTGGGCCAGCTGCCCCCCTGTCACGGGCACAGGTAGATCTTGCTTAACCCGCGACAATGTGCAAACTGTTGCCTGAATTGAAAACATATGAGATAGGACTGAAGACAAGATATTTCATGTATGTACTGAAATCAGAAAGCTAAGCACAAGGCCTTTGTGATCCCGCAACGTAAGCAGTGTCTCCACACAGAACAAGAAAAGTAATAGGCAGAGCTGTAAGGTGGGGTAAGATTCTGTCCCTCAGGTAGCTGCTGCATTCCCAGAAGCATTCACTTGGCCAGCCTGACAAGACCCAGACTTGCAGCACCTCAGCACGTGCTGATGACTGGCTGAGCCATTTTCTTCCCTCTTTAAAGAGGAGCTCATTGACAGCCTTCAAAAACACTCACCTAGAATCAGATTTCTCTTCCCTGCCCAGTATTACTTCATCCCATTTCACATAATCATGAAGACTTTCGTGCCTATAAGCCACAAAATATTTGCACTAAATGGATAAAATTACTCACATCTATAGGGCTGTACCAGAAAACAAGAGAATCACTTTGTCCCATGATTCAAGTCAAGCTCTTATTAGCAGCCAGCACTATTGTGCTCTTAGCCTTTTTGGGGAAAATCACCAGGAAAAAAAAAAAATGCATCCATCCCATTTCACAGACACATAGTCTTATCATACAATTTAGGAATTACTTCCCTTCTTTAAAAAGAAGTATAGCAAATGCAAAGCCTAAGACAATGCAACAGTTTCCTTATTTGCCCATAAAATCAAGGATGATTAAAAATTTTGTTTCTCATCTAGAAGTGTACCAAGTTAAAGGAATGAAAATCCTTTCTACAAATCATTCATGTTTAAGATAAACTAGGTCTGCATTTCTCAGAAGTATTACCGCCCATACTCAGCGTAACATAAATTGAGGCACAATCACATCACAGTCATTGGCTACCACCATCATTTTGTGCATTTTGCCTTTTTTTTTTCCTCCTCCTCCTCAAAAAAACCAAACCAAAACAAAAAAACATAATTCCTATTTTTTATTTTTTTTAATACTTTTGTTGGCAGAAGTGTTGGTGAGACACTGTGGTTGTGAATTGGAATAGGTTCATTGAAAGCAGAAAGGAATTTGAGACCAATAAAATTGAGATAATTAAAATAATCATTAAAACAATACTCTATTTCAAAGACATAAGCTTGTCGTTAGTTAGCTGGGTGTGAACATAGGAGTAATTGCACTTGCATCGCTAAAATGATTCTGCATTTATGCCTAAGGAACTTAGAGTAAAATTCAATGCTGATCCTCTTTTCTATTGCTCTGTCATAGAAAAAAACAAAAACAACAAAAACAAATAAGAGTTTAATTTCAGCAGTTAAGAACTTCCAAACTATGAGCATTAAATAAATTTTTCCATGAACCACCATGTGAACACAGAAGTCATTTAAAGTGTTGAAGAACAATATTAGACCTAACATTAAGGGACCTAAGGTTATTTGTGGAAAGCTTCTGAGTCTATTTCTGGGATTGGAAGACAGACAGAGACCTAGAGCTGAGATGTCTCAAGTAATAACAGAATTTAAAAGAATAATAACAACTCAAAGCCTACATACTGTCACAGGAATAGAAGCTTTCCAAACCTGTGAAGCAGAAATATGATTACGATAGCCCTTCTGGATTTCTGAAGTGAAGACCCAAAACTGCATTGGCAATACATTACGAGAGCATCAGCAAAGCTAGAGAAAAGTACCAGGAATCAGGATATCCAGATTTGAATGCCATTCCAATACAATACATGAATTTAACATAGCTCACTGAAATGATCACATTTATGGAATTTGTAGAACTAAGTAGGTTCTTTGGTTTTGATTTGTTGTTCTTTTTATTTATTTATTTTTTTATTTTTTTAACATCAGTCTCTGTACTGTATATGGACTCAAAGATCAAAATTTCCCTAAAATTACAAACCGGTACCTTTTAAGTACAGCAAGCAACCATACAACACCCATACTTAGAAACACTTTTTCAAAGGAGAAATTACTAAGTTGTAGAAAGTAGCAGAAATACTGTCAAACCTTCAGATTTCTCTGTGCAGCATTCCCTCTCAGACAATCAGATGATACAACCACTGAATTGAGCCATAGTAATAAAGAACATCATATACACGTTAATGTTTTACGGGCTGGTTCAGCTTGGTTCCATGACCAGTGGGGCAGAGGGATCTGCAGATCCACGCCTCTGGAAAAGGGAAATGGGACCCCAAAATAATTGAAAACAGCGGCAATGATCTGAGGTGAAACAAACTAATTTACTAAATATAAAATCAGCAAAATATAATGAGAGAGTGAGAGTGTGTGTGAAAGGTGGATAGGTCTCACCACAATGCTGAGGTGAGGAGTGCAGCCCAGTTGAGCTGATGAAGAAAAGCAGATGGAGAAGAGCAGACAAGAGAAGCACAGTCACGGAAGAGAACATCAGGTGACCTTGCCAGAAGTTACATCTCCTCACTGACCACAAAGCCCCCTGGGGAATGTAGTTGTTCTCCTCCAAACAGGAACCCAGAACTTGAGCATCAACAGTCAAGCCCCCAGTGCATTACCCAATGTTATGATGTGGAATACTGATAACCAAAAGTCATAAAAGCATGACAATACATTACTTACATCATCTTGATCCTTCAGAAGCTGGGGATCGAGAAATTGAATAAAAGAGGCATCTTCCTTTTTCTCAATCATGCTGTTCTAACTTAAGAGTGAACCTTAAGAAGCTTTTGTTTGTTTTTATTTATTTTTCATGTTTTTGTCTCTTGAAAATGTGAAAGAAATTGTAAATATTCTAGTTAACTTAAACATAACTGAGGATTAGCAAGAATGTAAGGGCAGCAAACAAAAGCTATTGTAACTGGACCAAAGAAATAATCAAGTCAGGACCTCAAGGTATACACTAAAAAGTAGTTGCAAAGATGTTCCACTACATTTTCTGCAAAACTTCAGCCACTGTATTTGACAAATACATTATTTTTCAGTGTCAACATTTCATTTGCAGTCATACTCAGCCAGGTCAAGGTAAGTTTTTACATATCATCTCAAAACATATGTCATAAACTGTGACCCAAATAGATCAAACTTCAGTTTATTTCACATCAACTATAGCTCCCAACATTTAATGAATTAGCATACTGTTTTTAGGCAAGTAAACTGAAAAAAATCATCATGCAAGTGCTGTGTTATATCATATTACTGTAAATATTCTTTTGGAGAAAGGGCAGCCAGTACAATACAGTCATTTGGAGCTGACTGTTTTTAATCATACTATCTGGGATATGGAACTAGCTAAGAAAAGGGTGCTCCTATTAGATTCTCTAACAGTAATTGTTATTTTAATTGGTTGAAATAAACTCTACTGCCCTTAGGCCAGCAATACAACTGTGTTGGTATAGAGCTTCTTTCACTTCAGAAAGCAGAACTAAAACAGTGTTATTAATCTTCATCAATGTCGGGCCTAAGCTTAATAAACATAAACACAAACTCAAAAACTAAAAATTGAGCGAGCTGAAATAAAAATTGCTAGATAATATAGGTTTCTGGTATTACACAAGTTCTTTGTTATACACCTGGCATGAAAATCCAGAGAGAAATGATAATCTTATAACTGCTCCACGTTCTCAATCTGACAGTAATCTGATGTATCTGATAATATTCATCTGAGGAGGAGATACCTTTAACATTTATTGGAAAAAAAAATCTATAATGGAAATAATGTTAGAAACTTACAACACTATGAAACACCGCAGAAACAGCTGGAGGTAATGATAGAAGCCATTAGGAGCCATCCTCAACTTATATCCCATAGCATGATCTACTTTTATTTGTGGAGCTCTGCTTTTAGGAGGATGTGCCAACTAAACTGTCAAGTGAAGACTTAGGAAATAAATCATTCTGAAAAAGTCAACTGTTGTTTGTTATTATTATACAAATACTCGGCACCAAAATGACAGCCACCAAAACCCTTTGTAACAGCCTACATTATCATCTCATTTTAAAATGCAGCTTTCAGCAGATAGCTCTCCAGACAGAAAGGGTGGAACTCTAACCTAGTACTCCTCATGGAATCCTTCTCTTTTCTTCCTACAGTGCTAATTCACCCATTTTCATCTGAAGCAGCTTCCTTGGTTACAACCAGGTTATATCAGGACCAGACCTAGCTGATTAATACCTACATTTAAGAGCTAAATTTTGGGATAGAGCACATAAATCTTACTAGTACAGGAAGTCAGCCCTTCATCTGGTAGCTCTGATATGGTTTTTCTCAACTGTTTGCTGCCTTTTTCTCTTTCTTGACATACTCAAATGATGCTCCCACTAAGAAGCATAAGTACCGAAATAATTAGAGTTTGTGAAATAATAGGAAAGAATGATGGAAATTATAGGAGGTAGTAACCATAGCTTCTCCAATTCTAATCATCAGAATGTGCAGCATCATAAACTCTTATGTTTTTTCCTTTCTGGTGTTTCAAAACTCTACAAAAATGCTCAGTGAAGTTATCAAGTCAATAAATAATTCAGGAATGCTCTTCAGAATTTTTTAGTTGGAAAAACAAATGAATAACAACAATAATAATGAAAAAAAAAACAACAAAAAAAACCCCAACAACTTCATGTTTTTTTTAATTTTTTTTGTTGTTGTTTTTTTTGTTTGCTTGTTTTCAGAAATAAGCAAATCAAAACAGACAATCGTTCCTGATTCGCATGTCTTTGGCTTTTTATTAGCTAAGTAACATACATGTGTAGACAACAGTATTGTCTAATTAGACCTCAATGAAAAATATTTTAACTTATTTATGAAAGAGGTATACTTTTTCAATATGCCCATAAGCAAAAATCTTAACAATACTCAAGTTGATGGACAGTTCAAATAATTTTTAATTTTTAATTAGCCTTATGCATACCTCAAGTTTCTCTCTCTATGGAAAAGTACTTAAATATGCTTAGATTATGCTGAAGTTACAGCCTAAATGTATGTGCACACACTTGCGTTATGAATCTGTATATTCCTAGGAACTGATACCAATTGGGTGGATCTGATGATTCCGATCTAGCTTCAGAAAACTATCTAGGGCTCCCTGCAGCCAGTACACATCCATCTCATACTCTGTTAAGCTGAAGTTAAGAAAAAAACACTGAATGAATTACCTTGTAAATTTTACCCCTTTCCCGTTTGTAAATAAAACCAATTCTTTCATTTCTGTAAGAACTACAGTAATATGTGCATGTAAAATGTTAGTTTCCCAAAATCTATATTAAATTAAATATTGACTTACTGAGCACTGTGCAATTTATTATTTACTGTACTCAATCTGTGGGATTTATTAAAAAATTGATAAGAACAGCTACCGGTAAAATCCCTACAGTTGAGCTCCCTAACCAAACCAATTATGAAATCAGGAAACCTATGGTTACTATGATAAAATGACAGTATTCGATTTTAGCAGTTGGTGATATTTTTAAAGGACGCTTTGAGACACTTATTTCAAATGAACAAGCTGCACAGTCTCATAAAAAAATTTAAGATTGCTTTTATTCTGTTATTTGCCAGACCTTTCTGTTCTCCTATGCCCTTTTCTAAAAGCTGATTTCTCATTTTATTAGAATGATTTTCTTAGTTCATTTTAGTAGTCTCTGTCTGTCTCTTACACTCTCTATTTTAAAACAACTTGAATATATCCGAGAAGCATTAGTCATACTGCCATTGACCAACGAGAAATCATTGTGAAAATGCTTTTAAGTGAAAAGACATCGAAGAGGGAATAAGAGATTTACATCACTTACTCTATTGTTGAAAATTTTTATTTTGTCTAATGGTTGCAATATGCACACTCAGTGCATGATTTAGTTTACACACGATTTATTACATATGCAACTTAATGAATATGAAAATCTAAGTTTTAAGCCAGATTTTGTAAAGTAATAGATGTTTTCAGATAAAAGTTCTGATTTATCGTGAAACATTTCATATAAACAACGCCCTTGGTTGAAATTTCCCATGAAACCTTACGTAGCGTACATTAAATTGCTGATCAAAAATACTCTCAGCATTATGAATAAGAAAAATTATTTTGCCCTATCAAGGAGGAAAGACATGCAACTTGATTCCAGCAATCATTTGTTTTCGTTGTTATTGTTGCAGTCAGCAGATCCTAAAATAGTTGACAGGAAAAGGAAACCTATATTGCATAGTACTCTTCAAATCTCCATTCTCTGACACGATGCAAGTCTGTGGCTGTTTTCTAATGGATATGATACTTCACCCTCTATCTGATCCCCAGAACGGGCCCATAAATTTCTGAATATTAAGAACTCAGAAGTTACAAAAGACTACTTAGAGACATACTGGTTAATAGAGCAGATCTTTGCTCGCAAAGAACACAACTAGTATTGAAAAATCGATGTTCGTAAGACTTAACTACAATAATGTCCTGGGAAGAGAGAACTTCTAACACATATCACTCAAAAAGACAAACGCAATATCTATAAATTACACGTGCACATGATGAAATATCCTAAGGGAAAACTGCCTTAATACAGTTCATTATTTAGAGCATTCCTCAAATGGCAGCCTCTGGCTTTGCTACTGATACTTTTTGATAGGAACAAAGGGATTTTCATTCCCAAGCAGGTTCTTGTTAGAGCAAAGATTGACAATGAAATCACCAGTCAAAATACCATTGCATTTTATTAGAAGAAAGCATATGTCAAATAGCACAGAGAGGGAGGAATGACACAGTTACTAGGGGAAGTGAGGAGAGGGTTTTAAAAAAAAGTTCATCATCAAATGAAAAGGTGCCCTTCCTGAGCTGTAGCCCCACTCCTGCAAAAAGCCTGATTTGAATAACTGTTTGCTTAAGCAAGAAAAAGACAACAACAAAAATCTTTGCTCAAGTTTTGCAGCAGTCTCAATGAAAGCAAACTGCACAAGATGCTAAGTTTATCATTTTTCATTATGTTTGGATACATTGTTAATAAAGATCTCTCCATAGTAAATCCTCATCAACATCAAATCTATCAACTCCAGCACTTGAACATTAATGCTATCAACTATAAAACAGTGCTCATAATTGTACACCTGCATATAAAGAGCTTATAGGCTTTTATTTGATAATGAATTACAGAGGTGATGCAGAACTATAAAAAAAAAAAAGAAAAATATACTTTGGGAGACAGAAAATGAATTAACTTATGTAGAATCATATTGTGGGGAAGCTTTGCTTAACTAATTAGAATATCAGAAAGCAAGGGGGGAGAAAAGGAAATTGGGCCAGAAAAAGTAAGCACAAATCTTGCTTAAATACCAACTCGCGATATGAAGTGGTCATGATCAAAGATACGAGTTCTAATAACTACTCTGTTAACTCTAGAGTGTTTGTGTTAATTTCAATGTTATTTCCCATGCTATCATCCTACAACAGGGAAATAAGGACCAGAGCTAGACCTTATTCTGTACCAATACAAAATCTACATTTGTTTTTCTTCATCTTTTTGAGCCTGAGACAAGAGGAAAATTCAAAACACTTATTTCAAAATCTGAACGTTAAGTTTCAACTGCTGCACTTTCAAAACATTAATAGGAGTTATTACATTCACGTTCTTTAGAAACGATACAAGGACTTCATAAATGCAGAATTGTTTGAAAAAAAATATTTAAACAGAAGTGTTATCAAGGAATGGGCACTGTTACTAACCTCCTAGCAACCCATCCCCAGTCAGCACCACCTCACCAGCGCCCCTACATACCAGTCTGCACCCCTACCTGGCACAGGGACACGAGAGACACATGACCCAGTATGTAGCTCAAGCACCAATTTATTGCTGTGCAACCCTCATTTATATACCATGACAAGCGACAGCCCTGTGACCCATGACCCATTAAGCACCACCCAGAACCATCCCCTGTAGCTACCACCCACAGTAGTCCAAGTACCACCCACATCTCCCCTCTCTCTATGCCGCAGGCACAAACTGTAATCTTGTTAACTAAAATAGATGTAATATACCAGAGGCAAACAGAACTGTGATTTCTTTCTTTTTGCTCACTTCTACGCTGAACAAGCACTCTTTCATTTGGATATTTCTTCCTAAACAAGTCAGAAGACAGAGACAGCTACCCAACATCCTTCTCTTCCTCAGGCCTTGCAAGCCAGGGAAATTTCAGGCTCATCTGTTACTGGTCCATCTTCTTTGTCCTAACCTGTTCATCATACTAGTTTAAAAAAAAAAAATAATATAATCAGGAAGCTTCCAAATAAAATAAAAAGAATAACGGAATCATGCAATGGATTGGAATGGGTGGAATGGGTCTAGTTCTAGTACCACTCTAGGAGGAAATTCTTTACTTAGAATACCTAAGCCACATCTCCCCTCTTTTAATTTAAAATCATTCTCCCTTGTTCTATCTCTGTAAGACCACATACAAAGTTGGCCTCCCTTCTGTTTGAACAGCTTCATGTCTTTTTTGTGTTGGGAGCCCCTGAATAGAGAACTCCAGATGGGGCCTCACAGGGCAGAGTAGAGGGGGACAACCCACTGCACCCTGACCTGCTGGCCATCTCTCTTTTGGTGTAACCCAGGAGAGTTTCACACTAACAATTATTAAAGTATAAAGCAAACGTTTTAGAAATTAATAGCTCTATAGCAATTGGAAAAATAACTAGCTTCTATAATTATTGTGGAAAAAACATATTATGAAAAGGACTATGCATATATTTTAAAGCATACCACAGATGTCAAAGTAGTGTATTAGGTTAAAAGTTGGGGCTCAAATTTTATTTTTTAAATAAATAAAGATCTTTTAAAACACACTTTCCTGAAGTTAATATAAAGAACTAGTTGCAGATAGCTATTTAGTTGTCAATAAGTAGGAATTTATTAACTAAAATGCTATCTTTATTTGGATGCCACTCCACATATTTCTTAGTGAATTCTTGCGCCACTCACAATTATCTAAGTATCCCAAAATCTCACACCCTGAGCTGTGAGCTACAACAAGACTGCATGCTGAGGTAAGGCTTAACTCCTATGAATACTTTAGTGGCAGTATACCTGAAAGCCCATCATCTGTCTTTAGGCCACACTGGATATTATTTTGTGTTTTTTCCTCCCTTTTAGCTCACAGCTTGAAACTAGGTTTTGCAGAAAGAGTTTTGCAAACACTAAGCAGAGGCCACACTTACCCTGAAGTAGTAAGAATGATTGCTCTAACCATTTGCAGTTCAAGCACTCATCAAGTGAGAATGATTTTAGTTTCTTTCCTCACGTCAGAGGATCTAAAAAACCTAAAATTCTTTCCATCAGAATTCCCCCAGTCATAAAGCTATAGAATTCTGAAAAAGCATATCTAAGTCTGCAAAAAAGGATATCTGACAAGCAGAGCTTTTCCAGGTATTATAGTGTCAGAGTCAAAGATAATTTAAAAAAAAATGCAGGCCTCAAATTGCAATGTCCATATTAAGTCTCAAGAAACAGCCACTTCAAAAGAATCATATAACCTCTAAGTTTAATAATGAGATGCTCTGACACACGATGCATCCATTTCTTCCATGTGCTGTAAATAAGAGAAGTTTGTCTTTTAAATATTCGACAACAAGTACTTGATTAGAGGGACAAGATAGGAAACAATTCACTCTTTCATTTCATTCATTTTAAGTGCAACCTTATTGAAGGTGAATACATGAAAAACTGAAATAATGGCAATTAGAATCCATCAGTACCTGAATGACCCATCTTGGCATTCTATCAGATATGAAGGGAAAGGAAATAGTGGATAAATACATCACTTAATTTTTCCTTCTTCAATCTAGACTAATCAAGACTAATTAGTATTTAAACATCACATGAATGACAAATTTAAACCTCATCTTGTTCATTTCAGGCTTTTTTTCTTGTGGAAGTTGGGGTGAAAGACATTTACTCTCCAGATGTAACTGAACAGCCACATGATGCTCCAATGAAAAGCACAACAAGCATTTTTACCTAATGCTAACCCAACAACCCAAAATATACCATTATCCTACATTTTCTGTATTGACAGCCTGCAATTGGATCAAGTAAAGTTCAATTTTTAAGTACATTTTTCAAGAAACAATTCTGTCCTTTATGTTTCTTGCTTTTCCTTCTATCCACACATTTAAGGAAATTCTTGCAGTATTCATGAAATATTTGTCCTTCCAGTTCGATTCCTTCTGAGTTCAGAGAAGGGAGGATTAAATGGACTGTTAGGTATTTAGAATAGATTGAGATTGATAGTCCCATTGTGAAAATTTCCATTAGGGGCATAACAATAAAAAGAGAGTAAAAGACAGCAGGGAAAATCTACATCTCCAGCAGCATAGACTTCATAACTCTCCAGTCTGAACCTGGTCTGCAGTGCTTTATGTGGGAGCAGTACTGAACACAGCTGCAGAAAGCTGGGCCCCCATCTCAGTCCTGCTCTGACCAGCAGATCACAGCAAAACTGTGCCTTTCTATTAGCTGTATAAAGTTGGTACTCAATTATTAAGTATTCACTTTCATGCCTTAAACCTCCAAAACCCAGGTGTTTTGTAGATTAGCACAACTTACAAGCAATGTGTGGAGATTTATTATGATAATTGTTGCTTTTATTTTTTATTTCCCCGAACTCAAAGATAATTAATGCGAGTATGTGTCCTGATGTCTGACTCCCTTAATTGGCCCTATGGTGCCTTGGGTGTTTGAAAATCCACTCACTCTCACTTAAAGGCTTTTTTTTTTTTTTTTTTCCTTTTGACTTGTTTTCCTGGAGCTGTTCATTAGTGCCTAAAATATTTGATTACATTTAATTGTAATGTCTTCTATTCTGTGCACCTGCTGCAATTTATGTAGTGGGGGAAAAATAAGGCCTACAGAAGCTAAAAAGTGAGATGAGGAATTGAATGTTAAAAAGAACTCCCTGACAAAGGGTAATTGGGGTTAAACACGGAAACAAACTAAACATATTTTCCGTTTAGATTTCTCTAACTATGATAGCACCAGAAGGATTTACAGCTCAATGGTTGCATTTTTCATGTTTCTAAGGCATTTCCACATCCAAAGGTTTCACCTTCACTTTGACATTCCCAGTTATTCCAAGCCAGACCTCTACCATCACAAAGTCTGCACAGAGCAGGTCCTGAGCAGCCAGAAGCACTAAGCTCCGCTCCAACTTAAGGTGTGCTGCTCAGTTTAAAACCTTTCCACTTCACTTTTAGTGAAATATGTACATTTTAACACCACTTCCTTTGTTAAGCATCCTGAAATGATTAAAAAAATTCCTCAGTGATAATTTAGCCTTTAAGACACAGATTAACACATCTGTAAAGTAGGCAGTGACAGCAATAAAAATTAGCTTCACAGAATATTCACATCCCCTTGATGTCAACAGAGAAAAGATAATAAGAAGACAATAAGAAAAATCTTGGACAGTTTAGAGCATCTTTTTGTTAAGCCTACTGCATCCTTTCATTTACCTCTAAGGGGTAGTATCAACCTTTAGAATGGCTTCCAAAATACTTCCTTCAGAAGAAAAAGTCATTAGACTAGAGCTAAAATGCTCAGAGTGAGTATTACTTGATATGTTCTTGTTTCAGCACTGTAAAGAGTGAAGTAAATAAGAAAACAGTATCACCTGTTGATGGATATGACCGTTTATAGACTACAGCTTACTGTTGTGATTCATTGCATTGTCTTTGCCAAAGAAATTCTGCAATTCATATGCAGTTGCATCCCAATAGTTTTCTTTATTTCTCTGCATTCTAAATATGACCCGAGGCATTTTACAGCAATGGTTACTGATCCATACTAATCAAGGATCAGAAATCAATTTATCCCTGACATCTCTTGCTAAGTACAGCATGTACTGAAAAATACAAACAGACTTGTCTTGTTTTAAAGCTAATATCCCTAGTAAGAATTATGAACTCTAATAAACCATTAGGGTTCTTAGGAACACTGCCACACAATGAACCACTTATGTTAATACATACATTTCATTTTGTTAGGAAAACCATAAAGATGTCAGCAAATTCTAGGAAATAATTTCACAAAAAAGCAGACACAGTGCATAGCAGTATATGCAGTAAGTTGATGAGATGTGATGACAGATGTACCCTCCTCTCTACTCATTCTCAGCTATCCCTTAAACAAATGTTACAAAAAATGTATGCCATAATTTACATCAACTCAAGAATTGTGCCTGACGTCACCAATGGAAGTCTGCTCTACAGTTGGTGGCATGAGACCAAGAAGAAGCAGGATGATATTTTTTTCTCTAGTTTCACAACAGATTTCCTGTCAAGATATTTTCTTTGTTTCCTTGTTCTGAAGTGCAGAACAGAAATAAGTGAAAAACAACAGCACTCTAAATTGCAGGCCTTCTGATATCTCAAGGGGATGTCAATTTCATCTCTTTAACATGTTTTTACAAATAAGTCTGATTATTAACAGAGGATTGAACCAAATTTATTGAACTAAGATCATTTTCTTATTGAAATCTTCCTGTTGCTTGATAGTAACAGGACAACCATGACTAGTGCTCTTTCCATAGTTTCTATGGTATGAAATGCTACTGTGATAATCCTGGTACATAAAAAGAACCTAAAGCAAAGTAGTTGGAATATATTCACAAGAAACATATAACTCCTGATGCTGCAATTCTTTTATTTTAGACTTCAGTATGAATGGGTATCCTGAAACACTTCTTAATTTGAACTTAATGTATACTAGAGAAAGGATGCAAAAGCTGCCTGTAGAAGAACATATTAAAAAAAAGGCAAGTTAAACTAATTCCTTGTTTCTAGCTGATTGGAAGAAAAAAAGTGAAAAAACAAAATCCAAGAACACCACAGTTACCTTCTTCCTATGATAATGTCAAACATGCAAGTGCTAAGCTTGCTTAGCAATTCACCATCTACTTCACCATCACGTCAGAAGAAAAAAAATTAGCAGTTACTAGAATTAACACCACTTCATCACATCTCTTTCTGACCATTTAGATCCAGAAGGTCTTTATCTACTTCATCTTTGGGGAGGTCATGCACGTATCTATTCTGCATCTTACAATCACCAAGTAATTTTGCACACAAAAGGTCCTTTAGATATTTGTGAACTACATGGAATGTGACAGAAAGCAAAATACATATTTGCACAAGGTGCGTTAGTAGCAAGTGCTTAAAGTTACATGCATTGTTATCACAAGCTTAAGTGTTGGAGCTTTGCTCTTCAAATTCTTATATGAAGATCATCATCAAGATGGTATTTTCCATACTTCACTTTCAGCAGGACTACTGCTCCACGATGTTCTCATTGATGGCTGAAGTACTGACTGTGAACTAAAAGCTTCAAGAAGGACGCGCCATATGACTGTTCAGGCTTAAGCCAGAAGGCAGCTAAACATCATACAGCTGCTTACTTGCTCTTCCCAAGAGATGATGGAGAGAACTGGGAAGATAGAACTAATGAATTAAGATAAAAGGTACTACTGAAGCAGAAGAGGAAAATGGAAGCAACAATAACTCTCTCTCTCTCTACATATATACACACATGTATCTGCAATGCAGATATCTGCAGCTTTACAGCCTTCCGCATGATGTCACAGGGGATGGAATAATGCCTTGCCCAGTTCAAGCCAGATGTCCTGGCTCTGCCCTGACCCCTGCAGCCCCAGCACTACAGCAGCAGCTCTCTCCTGCTGAGTGGCCCAGCCAACCTGGGCATGCTCCCATCATACAACAGTAACCAAACATCAGTGTGCTGTTAACACTGTTTCAGCTGAAGCCAAGACAACAATCAATTCAAAATATGTTCTTTCTTAATACAAAGAAAAGAAGCATAAATTCTACCCTTTAATTCTAGCTTCAGGTTTTTTTTTTTTCTTGTTGTTGTTTTTCATTTTTGGTTTTGTTTCCCCAGCTCTGTGCCTCATTTTCAACCTCCTCACAAAAGCTATTGCTTTAGCAGAATCTATAAGCTCTTCACAACAATCAGCAATTGAGTGATTTTCAAACCAGTGCACTTGTAAAATATGGAAATGCAATCTTTTGATAATCAAACAACAATAAATAAAATTATTAAGATGTGATCTTGCATATTAAAATGAAAAAAAGTGTCTTATTTTAAACTAGAATCCCCCATCCAACATGTAAATTGTGGAGTTCTTGATACAACTTCTCTCTCAGCTTAGAAAAATATTTTTAACAATAGTTCAAAGTGAGTAAAAGTATAATGCTCTTCCTTTTCACATGCTAGGATTATTTAGAAATGCAGAAAAAAAAAAAAGAAATCTTACTTTCATATAAAAACCTGAAAGCTCGAATATTCCTATCCTTGGAAATCTGGTTTAAGTATAAAAGATTAGAAAGAAAGGAAGAAATATAGGCCAAAAACAACCCAAGAGTGATCAAATTAGGATTCAGTCCACTCTTTCTAGAGAAATCAGACAGGTCTTTCTGTTGCTTTATCATGAGTATTAACATAATTAAAGAGGAAGATGCAGGAGGCATGGAGCAGTGAATGTCAAGGACACTTGATGCAACACCCTAATGATGAATGCTCCAGCAGACTCAAATAAACAGGTTTCTCTAGAGATTGTTTGAATGAAAATAATGTAATTGCACAAACAGCAGAAGCTGAGTTTGTGTGTGCAGAAGAAAGAAAAGGAGAGAGACAGGCAGCAGACCTGCTTCGATGGCGTGTGGTGAATAATTGATCATTCCTTCCTTCCTTCATTCCAAGTTCACTAATTCTCTCAGTGCCGCACTTTACAAGTGTCACGATCACTATTAAGCCAGCAGAGGAACCCAACAAGCCCTTGAGACTATCCACTATCTGAGACGTCTTTTAAAGCACCAACTGAAAAATTAAATGTGAAAAGCAAGAAAATTATTCCAAAGTCTTCTCCACCTTTGCTATGTGTTAGACAAGACAGGCGCTGTTTCACAACCAAATACTGAATTTATGGTGCTTGCTATTTATAACAAAGGAAGGAAAAACAGAAGGAGCTGTTCAGACTGTTAAGAAAAAAGAACGAACCCCTCTTAACAAGTGAATATTCAGTCAATTAATAGCACAACACACAGGTTTGAAAAAGATTGTTTAAGTAAGCCTTTTATATGTGATGGGCAAATAATGTAGCCATAACTGTTCACTATGATTTCTTAGTAAAAAAAAAATTCCTTACAAGACAATGAATTAAGAACAGTGCTCACCTCTAATCCTGATGGTAAAACTGCCCCCTTGCTGAAGATTCCAGAATATAGGATTTTCCTGTGTTTTCAGTATCCACAGAAGAATAGAAGGTAAACATTTTTCCCCCTAATTTAATAAGGTACTGACTACCTTATTTTGGAGACTGTACAAGAATCTAAAGGCTTGGATGGACAAGGTACCCATGTCACCTACTACAATACCCATTTGAGTAAGAGCAGGTCTGCCTTATAAAATTTCATTAACAAAATACCACGAGTAGCAACTGTAAACATTATTTGATAAAATATCAGTCCATTCGTGACTGGAGACCAGAAAGCTATGTTACAAATAAGCATCCAGACAAGTTTTAAACATCTCCAGAACTCTTAGGGAAAGAGTAATGAATGTACAGCTGGGTGCTGTACATTAACACAAAGAACTATTTTCTAGAATAAAGAGTTCACACTGAGTGGATAAATATGAAAGATACAGGAACAAACAATAGAATTGTATCAGTTCATTTGCAAACCGGCTAATAAGACAAATGCACAACACCTCTCAGGAAGCTAAGGCAGACAGAACCAAACAGAAAGCTCCTTCTGGAAGGCTTTGGTACTAGAGGCTGAAGGAATTGATCCTGAAGTCCTACCTCAGAGCACACACCTAAGTCAGTCCAACTGAGCCAAAGAAGATAAAGAAATAAAGAAAGATAAACGTGGAAAGAATATGCCTCCAGAAGATGCATATGAAGAGAATTCCTTGAACTCTCTCCATGCACTTCTCAACAGCAACACAATAAAACTGTTTCTCATGAAACTAACCAGTGACAAAAACAGCCTTCAGCAGAATGTACTGACGTTTTAAGCAAAACATGTTCAAATATATGTGTGTATACATATACCTAAAATTATGTATTCAATGTACATTATAAATTTATAGCACATGATATAAACATGTTTTGCCTAAGCTATGTAAAAAAAAATATGAATTTCTTTTCTAGAGTCAGTCCTCATTCTCCTAACTGTATTGTTGAAACAAGCTTCTGAGAAATTAGTTGAGTTTTAAATTAGAAATAACTGCAGAAAATAAGAGCTCTATTAAATTTTTCTATGTTTCAAGCAAATCTCCAAGTCAGGCTGGTTTCAGAATGTATAAATATCTTCCAACATTTCCATTACTTCACTTTTCTATCTCTCTTGCTAAAACCTTTTTGACAAACTCATTTAGTACCTCTCTGAAACAGCCATTTTCCACTAGTTAACCATTCACTGCAACAACTCTCAGATTCACAGACCACTTCTATTGCCTTCTCTTCAGATCCCTCCTTCTCTTCACATACGCACTATTGCCTTCTCTTCAGATCCCACTACAAAAAGTACCTCTCAATTTATACAAAAAGAGTAAAAATTAGAAAAAATACTGAGTAGGTAAAAAATGGATTGTTAAATAGCAACATGGGAAATCATTTACATAGCAATGAGCTGGGCTGTGCAGAGTGAGGACAAAACAAAAAGTCACTCAGCAACAGTAAATTCCATGCACAGAACGGAACATATGGCAGGATTTGAGGGTCATTTAACTACCCATCTAACAGAAAAGAGAACCATTGTCCCCTAATATGAATGACAGGAGCTATAACTTGTTAGAACACAAACAGAATACAGGATTCCTGAACTTAGTACTCTTTAACATCATCCACTTCTTGTTTACATGAATTATTTGTCTTTATGTCCACAGAAGAAATATGCCATCTTATGACCTAAGTGGAAATCTTGAGGGCACAGAACAAAAGCTGTCTAGAAATGACAGAACAGTGTATTATGGACATGCATTTTGGACTCCATTAAACCATTTTTACTTGGCTCAGAGCCAAACTGAAAGGCTCGAATTTATGCTGAGGACAGTATACATGACCAATTTCTGCTTTTGCAGCTTCAGTGGGCTAGGAACACACGCATGGTCAGTTATCTGCTAACAAGCAGCAAATAAGCAAGCCAAGGGGATTTGACTGCTTGCCATTATCTGCCTGTACCCTCTGTTACCAAAGAAACACACAACGCTCATGGACACACACAGACATTGCTCTGGCGGGATAAGATCATAAGAATGTAATATCATAGGAAGGATTGCGGCTTTCTGACATTTGCAGACAAATAAGCAGCAGCATAGAACAGAAATGTGTCACTCTCCTTCTCCTTCAAACTATCACCTTCACCATTTTCATATCAGCCCTGACAGACGAATTTGTGCTGAGACCCAACCCTGGCTTGCCATCTACTGTCACACCTGGAACAGGATAACAAAGCTCAGCCACGCAGCTCAGCACACTCCAAACCCAGTCTATCCTGCAATATTTAAACATCGTCCTGTAAGCATGTTTCAGCAAGTGTGTATTTCCAGCTCTGCAATGAAGTATGAAGGCATTTGGCAAGGCTCTGTTAGTTACACGTGGTCAATACACTTATATACTTCTAACTACAGGAAACTGTTCATCCTTAATGCGAGATTGAATGGAGGGAGTTATCCTAATGTTCTCTGCATCTTCCTGAAGGTTCCACATCAGTTTAGAGAAATCATTTATACACACATATTTCACATAATAGCATATTAACTGCAAAGTAGATATCCAGTGATCATTTTAACAGGACATAATTGCTGAGGTACCAAAGTGTTTCTGGCTTATTTGCTACAGTATTCTCAGCCACAATGATTTCACATGTGCAGCACTGGAAGCGATAACATTGCCGAATAAAGATTAACAAGAAACACTTCTTCTGTCTTTTAAAATTTCTGATATATCAAATCTTTTCTCCATCCTGAACTTGGAGACAAAAATTTGGAACCTTTAAAAAGATGGCAACGTTCTCAGTGACTCAGAAGACTTAATTCTTGTTTTGGTTACTTGGTTACTCTTAGTGCTACAGACTAAGAATTACCCAAACTTAAAAAGGAAACAAAAAAAACCCAACAGATCAATTGTAATTTAAACACTAATTACAAATATTTAAATGGAATATTCCTACAGATTTCAAATTTATTTCATATATTCAAATTATTTCCCAAACACAAAACTAATGAAAGTTTATTTGTTCCCAAAAGCATTTTGGATTTCCCACCTGCTCCTTTGCAAGTAAATTTATCTCCAAACCATGGAGTCAAAAGTGTCAGAAGTTCACAGAGAAGAAGATGTACATGAAAACTGCTGCTGCTTTCAGATGCTATTCCTATTTCTAATGCAGAACATCAAATAAATCTATTACAGATGTACTCATGCTTTTAGCTAATACTATTTGCTGACAGTGCCAAAATAACTTAAGATGAAGTACATTAAACTCAACATGCAAATTCTAATGGCAGGCAGTCAGAATGGAGCAAAAAAGAACAACAAAAACAACAACAAAACAGTCAACCATCATTTAAGTAACAGAACATCACTGAGTTTTTTTGCACAAGCAAGGGCTTGATGGGTTATGATATAACCTGATGGGACGATGAAATAGAATTGTTGTCTATGATTCTGTGATGACAACCTTTTTCTTGGATCACCATAATGCCAGGCCCCATACCAGTTTGAAGATCATGGAGCACATTGCCAATCTGAGCTGAACTGTCCTAACACTCCCACGGTAAAGTCCAGACATGGCACCTTCTGACTTCCATCTGCTTGGGCCAATGAAAGTTGAACTGCATGGGCGTTGCCGAATAAAGCGTGGCAACCCCAATTAGCGTCCCGTTGTAAAGTGCTCTGACAGCCCCGGCCTCTTTTATGGCATCTAGCTCTCTCGAGCCCCAGCCTGGCCCCAGACACTGGCCCTCGCGTATTGGCCCTGGCTCTGGCTCCCAGCCTAGTGACCACTCACACACTTTTTATGACACCAATATGATGAGCAGTGAAATGGCCATTTAATGTGTGGCGTAGTTTGCTTATATACAAGCCCCTTCTTCGTTAATACCCCTTAAGCACGCATCATAAATCAATCACAGAGCAGAGGAGGGCCTATCGCGTCACATCCCAAATCTCCGCCTATTCGCCTAATTACAACACGTGGGCAACATTTTTCTCTCAATGGCGCCATGATAGCAGCTGTGAAATACTGAGTCACACTCACTGGTGCAGAATGTTATAAGCACAGCGTGCAAAGTAGCATTCCTAAATCTTTCCATACTAGACTTTACAACTTAAAAAGGTCAATTATTTCCCTACAGAGATTTCAGTGTTTGCTTTCTATTTTGAAAGAATTTCTGAAGTCATACTGCTTGTTTTCCTATACACTCATCAGTAGCATTTAAGTTCTTCATTAATCACTAATACACACATTCTTCAGCTATAGAAACCAATGTAAGATATGATTTCAATGAACTTCAAGTATGGGTTCACTGCTTTATTTTGCCTCGTTTCCATTCAATGGGTTTCATGACACTATTTTAGTTCTGTTCAACACAAAATTTTACCCATGCTGTAGAGGAGCCTTAAAATACCCTGTTTTCCATTTCTGTCTGTTCTGCTCCACAAAAATCCACTACAAACAGATCAATGCTACGTGACAACATGGAGATAGATCTATCAGCAGGATTTCCAGGACAACACGGAAGCTTAAGTTATCAAGCAATAAATGAACAGATGGTTTTGTCACTCCTTATTTCAGAAAAGGTGATTCCAGTGATAACATCTGCTAATAAGCCTTTCTTGAGTATCCTTTAGAAAGTCAGCAAGCTGTGGTGTTAGAAATGAAAGATCAAATTGGGTCAGACATGCTCTTCTCAAGGTGCACTGTACCTTTCATAAAGGTAATAGCAAAATGGATTGACTGTTCACTCCACGTCAGCTTCTTTGAAAGAACACAAAGCACAGTAAGGGTACAGCACATACCATATCTAGATTGGAATGGGGTGGGGCTGGAGGAGTTCTTGTTTGTTATTCAGATTGCTACTCATCATGGCAATAGCCATGCTAATTATATATTTATTATTATTGTCTCATCTTGTTCAGTTTTTGGGTCAAAATTAGAATTATTTTTCTACTGCTGAAATAGCCAAAAAGCCCTTAAACAGAGAATTAACTCCAAATATATCTGTAAATATATTGAACTGTCAAGAATAGAATGCTTTTTTCTTACACTATTCGATGTGTGCAGAGACAACAGTAACTAAGTACTACAAAAGGCTATTGAAACAGAAAATATTTGAAAAGCTTTAGTTTAGAAGTCAGTATACAAGTGACTGCTTAATAGATTTGTCTTCTGTGAATACATGATATGATTCTATTTTTAAAGTAAAACACAACTGATGAACACAGATTTTTCAGAACTCACAGCTATTCATTCTCATAAGCTTCTGTTGGCTCAGGCAAATAAGTACTTCAAAACTTCAAAGAAAATATGAGTAACTTTAAATACCAATATATCCTTAAATATTTGTTCAACAGTACATTATCTTTAGTGAAATAGAATGAGTATGAATTCATCAATTCTTTGGGTTTTTAAAATTATTTTTTGTATCCCGTCAGATTGAAATGTTGACAAAATTATGACATTAAAAATAATACAGACCAGGAATACCAGTATTATTCTACACTGACACATAAATCTAGTTGTATCTGAAAATGTTTCACATGTAGCATCTACCATAACCAATTTTTTTTTGCTAAACCACTAAATACAAGGGATAAATTACAAGCTTATTTATTTAGTTATCATAGCTTGTGGACAGTGAGAAGGAAGGAAGATGAGCTTATTCATGAGGTCATAATAAATAAAATGGTTCTAAGTAAACTTATCATCTGTTATTCTCTTTAGATAAAATAGTGAAGTCCAGAATATCAGTGAGTTGTGAAGTATAAACACCAGCAAACAAAGCAGAGATTTTTTTTTAACAAAACAGTTTCACTTCATATTGTGCATTCATGTGTTCTGAAAGCAAACTTAAATGTACTGAAAAAGCATAATTAGCTAATTTCAAAAAAAACAAAATGGAATTAGACATTCATAAATCAGTTGAAACACTTTTCCTTGAATGTTAATATATTCATGAATACATACGTAAACAGTCAGATATCATGAACTATTTATAAAATAATAATCAAGATGATATTTCTCTAGTAAAGTATTATATTACCATGAAATGCAATCTGATTAATTTATTTACTTAATAACCTCTTTTGGAATTAGCTGCTTCAATTACAGTCATTAAAATCCAAAACAGAGGTAAATAAGAGACTAAACAACATATATGGGCCCTAAAACCTCACTAAGAGCAAACTCAAGCTCACAATCCAGCCCAGCTATCTGCTGAGTTTCCAGAGCTCCTCTATCTACTGTGAATTGTAGTATTTATACCCTAAAGATATGCTCACCCTTTTCACAGACTGTTTAGAGTCGTAGCCCTTGAGAGAAATAGAAAACATAGGCTATTTTGGAAGTCAAACACAGATACAGAAAAACTTCACAATATACTACTTCTTTGCTCACTAATTTACACACATCAAACATTAGTTTCAAATGATTTTTAAGCAGAATTTATATGAAACTGAATAACAGAAACAAGTAAGACTCACAATCCTAAAAAGGGCTGTTCAGTATCTATGGTGACTGTGGTACGCTGACCAAGCCTGTTTTTGACAAATATGAAACATATAACAACCAAAAGGATTTCATAGACCATTTGAGAGTTACATCTTCACATATTATGCATTTATACTCTTTCCCAGAAAAAAACAGATATCAGAAAATACTACTGCAAATATTACAGATATTGCCATGCCATTTATCTTTAGAATTGGTTGGGGCAGAACCATCTGTAATGGTAATGAAAAACATAGAAAAGGATATTTTCTGAATTACAGAAAAAACACAGAATTTGAATTTGCTCAATTTGCTCTCATATTTCTTAGTACAGACTCTCTGGAGGTTACATCACAATCCCATATCAAAAAGGAAAAAAAGTTCCAAAAGTCACTCTCAAAGCTTGTCAAGTTCATTGGGATTTTGTGCCTTTCTAACAGAGGACCTCAGAGTTACAGAGAAGTGTTTGGAAAATCCTTAGAGAAATATATTTCAAAATACTTCTGAAAAAGAGATCTGTTACTGAAAGCATTAGACACTTTGTAAATGTATGTTTTGCACTGCATTTTGCAACTATACTGTTGATAATACATGCTATACCCTGAAAATCCAAGACAAACTAAAAATAACAATGCCTATCACTAATAAAGTTGGTCAGTCCATGTCTGAATGTGGCTAAGCCAGAATGGACAAACTTGTTTTCAAGTTTTTCGGTTTCAAATAAAAGCTTTCTTTTTTTTAAAAAAAAAGTTTCTTTTTAATTTTTTTTTTGGACCAGTCAAAATAGGGAATATTGAGCAGCACATATGGATTCCGCATCTGAAAGATTTTTTTACCAAGTTTAATTTAGTCAAAATTACTCTATGTCACAAGTACAGGCTGTATATTATTCACAACGTTAAAGTTAGGCACTACTTGCTACATCCCCAATGTGTGTTCTACCTTTTTCTCTCCAGTACTGTTTATAAATTGGTTAAAACCTTGACGATATCAAGTGCATCCTCAGCAAGTTTGCAGACAACACCAAGCTGAGTTTGGGGCTGCATTAAAATAGGGGTGGCCAACGGGGAGAGGAAGGTGATGGTCCCCCTCTATTCAGTTCTTGTGAGGCTCCATCTGCAGTACTGCATCCAGGCCTGGGGCCCCCAGTACAGGAAGGACATAGAGCTCTTCTAGAGGAGGACCACTAAGATGATCAGAGAATTGGAGCACCTCTCCTGTGAAGAAAGGTTGAGGGAACTGCACTTGTTTAGCTTGGAGAAGGCTCCTGGGAGACATCACTGTGGTCTTCCAGTCCATGAAGGGAGCATATAAACAGGAGAGGGTACAAGTATTTACAAGGGTAGACAGTGAAAGGACAAGGGGAATGGTTTTAAACTGAGACAGGGGAGGTTTAGGTTAGATATTCAGAGGAAGTGGTGAGGGTGGTGATGAAATGGAATCCAAGGAGGTTGTGAATGCCCCATCCCTTGAGGCATTCAAGGCCAGACTGGATGTGGCACTGGGCAGCCTAGTCCGCTGGCTGGTGACCAGTACATAGCAGGGGGTTGAAACTTGATGATCACTGTAGTCTTTTTCAATTCAGGTCATTCTACGATGCTATGAAAAATGACTTAGCCAATGAGATAACTAGTTTCTTAATCTTAATTTAATCAAATAAATAAGAAAATATTCATGAGTTTGGCAATGAGCATTAAGCCACGTTCAGGAAAACAGTGAACATGGAAGATGAATTATTTATTGGTGAGAAATAGCAACAAAAATAAATTCTAACAAAATGCAGAAAGGGATGACCTGTCTAAGTATGGACAATTAGAAAAAACACCTCAGCTTGAGAGTGTGTCTGTGTTTAAGGAATACTCAATGCATTTTTCAACTTAAAGCATGCTGAATCAGGGGTCAATGCACAATAATTAGTAACTGGTCTTCTCATCAGTCAAGTCCATTAATAAAAAGACTACCGTAGCTGACTAGTAAGTATATTATCACAGTGATGTTCTTTATCAGGAGACTTGGATCACAATACAGAATTTTAGAAAATAAACCAAGAAAAAAATGGTTGCAGTCCACATACAGAACAGAGCAGGAAATACTACAGGCCACCTGGTAAAACGTATTACTTCTCTTTAAACCATTAGCCACTCTGGACTGAAATTCCATGGCAGTGGCATTCCACTACTGTTTAGCCTTTAACACATAGCCAATAATCTCTATTAAAAAAATTGTTGCAAGCGAGTCACTCAGTAAAGAGATATTTATATGAACGCATTTTGAAGTTTAAAGTAGGTATTCACGAGGCTTGACTCCAAGATTGGGAAAAAGATTTAACTGATGTCTCAAATACTCTTGGAGAAAACTTATTTCCAATAATAGATCTGTAGACTGCGCTGATGATTGCCTGAATTAACACCCTCAACGTTAAACATACAACTCAGTAGGAAATCAAGGGAAGCCCAAGCAATAGCCTTTGGCTTGAAGAAATTCTACAAATCAAAAATAGTTAAGACCATGGCTGCAGATTTTAATGCACCCCAACACTGCCTAAAAAAAACATTTTTCAAGTTGATTCACATCAGCTAAGATAGTAAATGTTCTAAGTGTAACATTTCTACTGTTAAGAACTGCTAATATCACTTGTAATGAAATTTAACAGATGATAGACTCCAGCACAATTTGTTTAGAGTGTTGTCCTAGATTTAATAGTACATTCTTACAAGAACCATTTTTAGAAAGGCAAAAATATGACAGGACAACAGCGCAATTGAGTGTGCCTAATTCATTCCAATTCACAGAGTAATGCATTTCTATTCAAACAGTGATGCATTCTACTTTCCAATATGAGAATCCAATCTTGTGATGTTTAGTAGAGTTGAAACAAAATCACAGCAGCAGAAAACTGACATTGTCTGTTTTGCCAAATAGAAAAGTGTTTCAAAAATGACTTTTCTCTGTTCTTAAACAGTGTTGGGCTTTATTTATCAGAACATATTATGACAATACATACAAACTATTTGCAAGAAAAGTCAATATTCAAGTGTTACTTGTGTTTGACAACTACAGCTTAGTTTGTGATGCAATTACACTTTCAAAAGGTGCACTCTAACAGAGTATGGACTTGTCACTGAGATTTGTTGACTTATTGTTCAATTTTATCTTGTGAGATTTTACCCTATTTGTTGTCATTTGTACATATTCATCAATATTCATATTTGAAAAAATGGCTCAACTTCAACTGTAAGCTCAAATAGAAGTCCAATTTAGATTACCATCTGACATGCTGAAGTCTTCAGTATAAGTTGCCCACACGTCTTTAAGAATAACAGTAGAAACATGAAGTACAACTACCACGTTCTTGGAACTTGACTCAGCCTGATCTCTGAAGTGCTCTTCAAGTTCTATAAAACTGATTTTTTGACAAATACTCAAGAAATATTTCTTATGCGCTACGCAACAGTATATCTCAACCTTATTTGACACATCAAGTTAAACAAGTAAAATCACTTCTGAACAATTTCTGGAGTGTATTGGTTCTGAACTTTCAGATGCTTTTGTATATTCTGTCTTATCAGTTGTTTGCCACATAGAAAGTAATCATGTATGGAATCATAGAATGGCCTGGGTTGAAAAGGACCACAATGATCATCCAGTTTCAAGCCCCCTGCCACGTACAGGGTCATCAACCACCAGATCAGGCTGCCCAGAGCCACATTCAGCCTGGCCTTGAATGCCTCCAGGGATGGGGCATCCGCAGCCTCCTTGAGCAACCTGTTCCAGTGTGTCACCACCCTCTGTGTCAAGAACTTCCTCTGAATATTTAACCTAAACCTGCCCTGTCTCAGTTTAAAACCATTCCCCCTTGTCCTATCACTATCCACCGTTGTCAACAGCCATAGTTTCTGACAGCTGTAGTTACTAATAGCCACACTTGACAACTTTACCTACCCATGGGACTAAATAATCTTTCTGTTGACCCATTGCATCTGGAGTTCAGTATAATGCAGTTTCCAACTGCCTTTAAAATAACCTTTAAAATCATCTGATTGATTTCCTACCTTTCCTTTTTTGCATATATACCAAATATAACACTATCTTTTTAATATGCCAACTACTTTATTAACAAACACAAGTGTCATTTTACTACATGGATAACAATAATACTTCTTAGATCACAAATACACATTTTACAGCCTTGTAACATTCACCAAAACATTTATCAGTGAATTCTGAAAGTCTGTAAATTCCTGAACTGACCTGTACACAGTGTATACTTAAGACCATGAAAGACAGCATAATTTCAATAGACACTTGAAGAAAAACAGAGATGGATCACACATTCATTGAGGAATCATCTGATTTCCACAAAAAACAAGATATCTGCGTAAGTGGACTGAAGTGACAATTAACATCTCATATTTCTGTATACACCTATTGTAAAAGCAGATTTGCTACACTGTGCTGCAAAAGACTAACTGAACAACTGCTCTTTCTTTTCCAACAGTCTTTTGAAATGTACAAATTTTTATGGCAATGTTAGATTAGATGAGGACTGAAGCAATTCTAAACAAACATTTTGCCTTGTTTCCTATGTATTATAGCCTCAGCTGCAAGCTCTAAGCCAATTGCTCTATAAAGTAAGATTAATATTTATCATTTAACTACACTATCATAATTTGCTCATTAGATGAATATGCATTCAAACCAATTTCATTCTAAAGTAAACCAGCACCAGTATCATACCATTTACATAGCAGTCTACTCAGAATATCTTGCAATTAGAAGACTGAGCTTGCTTGATCTTAAACTATCCTATCTTAGGTCACAGAAGTGACTGAAACACTGAAATTCACCTTGAATATTACTACATTACTAGCCTTTTTTATGACCTGACATTTTAACAGTACAATCTAAATGCTATCAGTAACTATTAGTGAAAGTGTATCCTTGATCTGCACTTATTTTAGTTCACTAAAGGTCCCATTTGTTTTTATTGAGGTTAATGGATCTGTATTCACAGATCCATTAACCTCAGAATTTTTAAATGTTAAATCAGCAGCTTTAAATGAATGTTAACATGAGGCAGCAATTACTGATACCGTAATACCAACTGAAGGGCAAAGTTTGGAGCATGGACTCCTGAGAATATCTTAAGCAACCCAAACTCCTTTATTAGCAACGTTAGAAAAAACAAAAAGAAAAAAAAAGAAAAAAGAAGCTGAATATTCTCTACTACTACAAGCAATAAAAACACATTTCCTTGAATGAAAAATAGAAGCATGCAGCTTTTAACCAAAGGCTTACGTATCTGTTAATTCACCTGTTACTTCTACTTCCACTGATAATCATAACATAAAAAATACATTTTCAACATGATCATTTAAACATTCACCTCGTAAGTATTATTAATTTCAAAATTAACATTTAATAACCAGCTCTTATGAAAGAAAGTTTGTTCCCAAAAGGGTGGTTACATAGCAATTGCATAGCCTGACATCGTAGACCAGTTATTTCATACCTACAGCAACTGCTGTAGGGAAGAACTGCTCTCCGGAAAGACTACAGGAACATTATCATTAGTGAGAACAGTACTGCACAGCAAAGTCAGCTCTAAGACAGACACTTGAATAGGAACATCCTACCACAGATTCCCCCTTCCCTAGCAACAGCAGAGAAAGGAGCTGCAAAAAAAATTACATGGAGAGTATTATAAATTTAATGACAAGATATTCTTTAAAAGAGTACACCTACATATTTGTAGAAATCTTGTCTTTTTTTTTTTCCTGCTTTCAGACTGTGTTGATTTGATAATAAACTCAGACAGACTAATGGCTTTTCCTAGAGATATACACTAAGTGAACAGTTTTTATCAGATTAGATTTAAACTGCATAAGTTACTGAATTGTAGTTGTTATAATTACTACTGTCCACAGACCAGTAGAAGTATTTTTCAACTACGCAGTCATATTTCTGAAGTATTTTCAGTCCTGTCAGTGGAGGAAAAGCACATTTGCAGACGCTATATGAGTTGAACATGACTATTATGCCTGGGTAGCGCATATAATGCCAGCACCTCGAGGACCACAGAACTTTGTAATTTACTGCCATAGATTGAATGTATATTCACAATTATTTTAACTGCATGCCCCTCCTTTTAAAAGCAGTGGTTCAATCCACGTTGCCACACCACGGAAAAAAAAAAAGGAAACATAAACCATGATGTTTACTTACCCTAATTTTATTGGACCTTTGTTTCTCAACCTGCTGCCAAAAGGTCTGGCAGAGTTCCAGCTCTTTTAACTTCTTCCTGCCTTAAATTCTAATGACATTACGACTACTGTATATTTTAGTATCTGTGTTAATATTTCTAACAACTTCTCACTTCAGATGATGATATCAACACAGCTTAAGAGATTTTTTTGATATCTAGTTCTAAAATGAAACAACCTAAATTTCAAGATTAACTCAACATACAAAATGAAAAAACACAACTCTCAAGTTATCTCCGATCTTGCTGCCTATCAGATGTTAAGCATATAATAATAACTAAGGCGTCTAAAATTGTAAATAACAGAGAGCAGACTTTCTAAGATACATTCAGAGAAACAGAAAAATAGTCAAAACAAGTGTTTAACAATGTAAATAACCTTTACAAATTGCAAATGGACCCAAACGCTAAAAAGAAAAGTTCAAAGTTAGGAAACAGCAGCTCTACATTCTTCCATTACATCACCATTACCTCCAACCTGACATCTACTCTCATCTATCAGCCCACAGAACCAACAACTGAAGTTCAATTTCCCTTCATTTACCAAAGATTAGGAAAGTGGTATTTATGAATGTTCAAATGAGAACATTTCCAGCTGGGACCTTGCAATAGAAATACATATGTTGTTGAAGGTTTGTGCTGGAAATCTCTGTCATATATTTCCTTCTGTTTACATAGTAAATATTCTTGACAATTTTATATCATTGCACATGCAAGAAAATCAGACCAGAGTTATTTAGCATTACATCATCAGTCTAAGATTTGTTCCTGAAAGTTACCCTTTCAAAGTTGTCTATTAGTCTATGATCTCCTGCAGTGAAAACTTTTGATTTGATTATCATATAAAGCATAAGCTATAGGCAAGCCTGATAAAAACAGCACACAAACCACTTCAGAGCATTACACAACCCTGTGTACTAGGTCACGCTAGGCAAAGTAAAAAAAATGATCACTTTTGGGAGCTTCCTGTTCCATGACATGCATTCAGGAAGTTAAACAACTGTGTGAACACTAAAGAAAGACACCTGTTAGTTTGGCTTAGATGCCAATATTGGTCTGTCCCAGAACAAAACCAAGTAATTAAAAAAAAAATCCAACAAATCTCCTGTCCATCTTAGTCTTACAGAGCTCAGGCACAGCAACAGTACTCCAGAAGCAAGAGAGGAAGACATTTGCTGTTTTTCAAGATTTTCCATTAGCTGGCCACTGAGAGGAACCTTTCCAATTTTCACTATTTATGAAACTATGTCTGCTTGCCAATCCAATAGTTCTACACCAGAGAAAAACATCCATTTAAGACATGTTTCCCTCCTACAGTAAGAAAAAAACCCCACCACCACAGGTACAATATTTGCTTACTAAAAATCTACTGTGTGAATATTTACAGCATTCTCCCACAGAAGCACAAATCTGCAAAGCTTATATACACTTCCTATAGATCCACAAGCCTCTCCCAAGCCTCAGCAAAACTCCTGTAATTTTATATTAAAAGCCACAATAATCTATGATTAAAAATAAGGTTGAAATAATTTAATTTTATTAAAACCTTGTTAAATCAAGGCAGTATTTATTGGATAGGACCACTTTCCTAATGTCTGTCAAAATCTACAACACAGCATGCAAGATTTAATTAGCTACTTGACTAAATGCAGGTGGTTGGATGACACTCATCTTCATCTCTTCCCTCAAGGTACATATTGCACTGTCACATTATTCTTCACCACCAATCCTTTACCCCAAAAGAACATTTGTTTGCTTATGACAACAAGGTGAGAGCCACAAAACAAATAAGAAGATCTTATATTAAAATGTCTGTCTTATGTTAAGCGTAAAAGATACATTTAATCATGTCTTACCTGTGAACTTCAGACCCATATGCACATTTTACTATACAGCTTGTTAACAAGGAATGAAAATTTGAAGTCCTACTGTGGAACTTCTCTGTAAGATTATATCCTCAACCAAAATTTCACTTGCAAAAATACTAATCAGTTACAGTCCTTAGAAAGCAGAGAAAAACCCACCAAGTAATTTCAGATTATGCTTTATTTCAGTAACTCTTTCCAAAATAAATATTCAAACTTAGTACTCGCTTCCATACAGATTCATGATGAATACTGTTACAAAATCATGTCTGACTTGAAATCTTTCATATATGATCTTTAAACACTTACTTAAGTACATGCTTATTTGGTATAAGCTGAAACTTGAATTATTCTCAGCTGAAACCAGTTATAATCAAAACATACACAAATGCATATACTAGATTTGTATACATATTAAAACTACACAGGATACTACACTCAATGTATTTGATGTCAAAGCAGTGCCTGCTTCACAGAATGGAGAAAACAATTAAAAGGAAAAAATGGTTTGTATGTACGAAGTTAGTTCAATCCCACTTGTATCTCCTCCCCATCCCCAGAGCAGACAGGAACACTTCTGCAATAACAAACAAATCAAGTAAATCAAACCTAATACAAAACCACTTGCTGTTTACCATCATCTGTAATTGAAGCTAAACTGGAATGGGAATATATTCCTTCACACAACTCCCCTTACTTCCCTTCACCCCAATCAGTGCTGAAGTTCTGTGACTTGTGTACTTTACACTGATAAGTCAAAATCCTAATTACATAAAGGAGATGCTGTAAAACAGGCCCAGCAGCCACCTAATGCTTCAATGTATTTTGGGGCACTATCATCTTACACAAAGAAAAGAAAGCGAAAGACTCTCCAAAGATACCTTTCACACAATTCAACACCAGTATTACAGACCATTAAGCACAAGCCAAAACAGAATAAAACAGTTTGCTATTCAGTATACACTGTACTTTAGGTGATTAGTTATAGAGTAAGAGAGGAACTGCTTCACAGCACACCTCTGCAAACCTCCCTTCTTATTCACAAAAGGCTTCATATAATACACTGTCCCAAATACAACAGCTTCAGACACCCAATGCCCCATTCCTATTTACTCTGGTTTAAGTAGAGCACATATCTGTGAAAGCTAACACATACTCATTCTGCATGGTGATCTTTGCAGTAGCTTTCAAGGCATATTTATGCTTGTTGAAATGTACTGAGCACCTGCTGCATAGACAGATCTTGAGAAATGCAGTTAACGGCAAGCAGGAGAGGATGGAGTAGAATTGTCATAGCAATAGAAAAGACGACAGGAAAGAGGGAGCGGGCTATGAACTGTCTGTGTAATTCCCTCAAACCACCTACTTTTTCAGAAAACAGCCATTAACTTGGGAAAAGGGCTGCTTAACTGGGCTCATCTTTGGAAAGGTTGTTTTTCCACAAAAGAAAACACTATGAAGATGCATAAGCCTTGCAGCTTTAAGCAGATAAATTCTCAGCCCCGCGAAGAGTTTTCCAGAGGCTACATGATCTTGTGAACTGTAATATGCATTGAGGAAAAACCAGGAAAGTAATTACTAAAGTCATTCTTCCAAATGTTAAATAAAAAATAGAAACTGCAAAATGACAAGCCAAAGAGCAACATTACAATAAAATTCTAACATGAATTATTTTTCTCGTTAGTGTGGATATCTATTAATATCTTCACTTAAAGCAAGAAGACTAGCAAAAAGTGACGTTAAGCTCACGTGCAGTTAAGGAAATTTCTCATATGAACTTCCTGGTTACAAAAAGTTGCTCCGAATTCCTCCCGTAACCAACTCAACATTTCTTTTTCAGATGGGCCTTCAAGGAAAGAAAATCTCCACTACTAAAGCTTGTAGGCAATCAACACTAACACTGTATCTCTTCACTAAAGATGCACTCCAAGTACATGCCACAGTTTCAGATATCGTTGGAGATCTGGAAATAAAAGTGTATGAGCCTAGACAGAAAAGAAAAAAAAATGAAAAAGTCGATTCCATTAGGGAAAGTAAAAGATAGAGACAAAAGCCCTTAGTGAGAAATCTTTGTTCCTACCATTCTATAAGCCTGTGTATAAAGCATCTGATCTTCTCAGTTGATGACATACATCTAATAGAACAGTTCGGCAACAGTGCTCTGTAATATATTTGGTAGATGTGGTGCTTCATTCCAATTTAATAAGTAACTGATACAAAGGCTGTCGTCTACTTGCTTTCTCTACTGGTGTTCACAGATATCGACAGGTTGTCTGTCTGTGCTGCTCAACATTTGGCACCTAGGATAAGTTCAATTAACCAACCTTTCACCTGTCTCTCCACATAAAACACAGCTTTACTTTCCTGTGGCTAATTGCTAAGCTCAAGTATTTACTCTGCAATTCTAAAGGCTGGTCATTCACTAGGGAGTATTAAGTATGGACATTGTTTCAAAGAACTGGCACAGACAATGTGAATAACATCTCACATCAGCTTCTCATCCTCTGCCTCTGGAAGTTTTGGTCCATGCACCTTCAAACGGGGAGGCACATACATTAGATACACATCTGTAGTCAGCAAAGTTAGCATGTCATATTTAATCCTGGTGAAAGCATGTGGATATTGTACCTCCTAGCATGAATTAAATTTTAGAAACATTCATGTTTTATGTAAGAATAAAGCCAACTCATACTCATAAGCCAATTAAAATGTTGTCTCAGCCCTCAGTGGTTACTGTGGTTGGAAGCTTAGAAGCAGATACTTCTTTTACAAGAAATAATGAGTAGATAGCAGACAAAGAATTAATAAATTACCTTAATCTGTCTTTGTCTACAAATACACAGTCCCTGCAGATGGTTTTGAACAGAAAGGGCTTCAGTTGCACTCATTTATGCATACACAACATACACAAAGTGATTATCAGCCAATACTTCAATCAGCAGTTCCTTCTTGGACAATTCCCTGCATTGTTCCTGCAGAGAGCAGATTATCCTCTGAACAACTCCATTTATATTGCTGTCTGTATAATTTTGATCACAGCTCCAAAATATGGCTCAAAACTGATTCTTCAATCATTTTAGAAATAAGTCTTCAAATTTCCCCTTATCCCATGTCCCACTTATCAAGGAAGGAGCAAGAGGTTTTCTAGTTTGAAATTCAGTTTTGCTATCTTACATTGCAGTCACAGATCCCGTCTCCACGCATCTCTTTCCTTGCACAAGTAAACTGTGTTGTAATAGATGAGGGCAAGCGTTGTGTCTCATATGAAACACTCTCCTCCCTCCCTTGAAAAAGCATACTGAAATAATTCCACTTAATTTCTATCAAGAAATCTAGAATTCAGTGCTATAGAAAGTCTCTCATGGCTGTGCTTGGTTAGCATCAAAAAGTAATAATAGCTTTGTTGTTGTTGTTGTTGTTGTTAACAGCAACTTTTGTTAATATTTTGTTGTTAATATGGTTTTCAAATTAAAATATGCCAGAAGTCATACAATTTACAGCTGGGGACTGCTAAATAGCAGTCTGGAGTGAAAAGAACCCAATTATGGACTTTCAAGCTATTTTTCTTCATAGACACTGCTCAGGTTTGAACCCAGTCTTCTGTAACACTGGTATTAGAAAGAGTGGAACGCTTCCTCAAGTGACAGTACAGCTCACTCTATGTGTAAAACCATTCTCACTTGTCAATTCTCTGACTAGAGCAGAACTGAATGATCATTGCCTGGAAAAAAAAAAAAAAGAAAGAAAAAAAAAGGTTTGCATGCGGCAAGACGACCAGGACACTCACTGGTTCTGTTCAGGGGCTTATAGCAAACAAAAAACAAAAAAAAGGTCTGCAGTGTAAAAGAAATTCCCAGTTGGGGCCCACTTACTTGTTTTCCAATTTCCATTTACTCTTTGAACTTCAAAGTAACACTGATAAAACTGAAATTGATATAAAGTTGGCTTCACAAAATTACAGTAGCTAATAACAGCACACTTGTAACTTAACTGTTTCCCAGTGGCTTACGTTTTAACAGTGTCATATAAATTAAGTTATACATGTTTAATTGTTTGTTTTGTTTTAGAACAAGGCTATATTAGTTTCATCGATTATCTACACAGATGTTTGGAAGATTAATTTGTTCCGAGCCCTTTTGGGGAGATGCATTTGAGGTTATGTTTCATGCTTCAAACAACTACAGGATTGCCTAGAATCAAAGCAATTGAGACATTGAGGTAAACAATATCAGAAAAACCTCGCAAAGCAGGCTAACAATCCCCAAGCACCACTGCATAGTTTGGCCACCCTAGGAGATGGAAGAACACTGAATCTCCAAAATCACCACCTCCCATTTCAAATCCCGGTACATTCTCTGTCTGGGGTAGGATAACAACAGAAAAATAAAAACAAATAATAGTTCAAAGAAATAACCTGCTTACTTATATACAAATAAATAACTAATTTTCACTACCTAATTATAATCCTTCTGGTTACATAATACTAAAAAAAGCAAAAAAAAAAAAAAAAAAAAAGGAAAAGAACAAAAAACCCCCAAAATGATGCATGAAAAAACATACACTGAAAATAAACTACTAGCTGTCATGGTTTTGACTGCGATAGAGTTCATTTTCTTTGCAGAGGCTCATATATTACTGTAGATTTTTATTTTTTAATTTTTTTCAAAATACTGTTGGCAGCACACTCATGTTTCTGCTGTTGCTGAGCATTGCTCTCACAGCTAGCCCTGCTAGCAATGTGCTGGGGGGTGCACAAGGAGGAGATACAACCAGGACAGCTGACCCAGAATGACCAAAGGGATATTCCATTTTGCCATTATGAGTGTGAAAACAGCAATCAGGTTTGAGAGAAAAGATGACGAAGGGTGTGTCATTAGGAGTGATGGTGTTTGTCTTCCCAATAAACCCTTACAGAAGCTGAGCCCTGCTCTCCTGCCTCTGACAGGAAGAAGTGAATGAATTCCTTGCTTGGTTTTCCTTGTACACAAGGCTTTCTCTTTATGCTGTAAGCTATCTTTATCTCAACCCATGTGTTCTCCTACTCCTCCCTTTCCCATTTTCTCCCTCATCTCTCCAGGGGAGAGTGAGCAAACAGCTGCGTGGTGCTGAGCTGCCTGCAGGGGTTAAACCACAACATAGGCTCTGCTTTGCTACTACACCTAAGAATATTTCAGTCACCATCCACAACCTGAGGAGACAACTTAGCTGCAGAATCCAGCTACGGTGCAGAATTCTGTTAGTTTGATCGTGATTGGTAAAAATATATTATGAGATTAATTAGGCAATTTTCAGAATTCATCGCTGTTCTGACAACAGATTCAGTGGCTCTGAATTAAGGATGGGTACCTTCTATAGACTTACTACAAAAGCTTTTATAGAAACATTTCTCTTTCACATCTGTCATGAAAACTAATAAAAGGCAGCATTTGAACTAAGCTACTATTCAAGAAGTATGCCCAAAAGGTAGCTCTTATATGCTTCTCTTTAGCTAATACACTGAATTTAATAACAACTTGAGAATGCTTATGATATCCATTTACTTTAACAGTACTGCCTTTTAGCTTTACAGCTAATTTTTACAGACAGTATATTTTTCAAGTGACCCAATTCAGAGCTCTGTAAAACAGATCTACAAAGTGGGTCTCTTTATAGGAGCTTATTAACAAAATATCTGAACTGTAGTAATGAGATATGAGAATCTGGTCCTCACAGCATCAGCTACACATAAGCTGCAACATGCTGGGTCACAGCCTCTTCAGTGATCCTACTCAGCAGTCAGCAGAGCTGTGGGATAGAGGTCTTCTAACCAGTAGCATGCAGTTGCTTATTCTAATCATACTTCTTGAAGTAAAAATAATACTATTGTAAAGCAAAGGATCAAAAAAGGATCTGCTACTTATGTTCTTTAAAAGCATTCTTCAGTTTATCCTTCCCAGGGCACAAAAAGCCATGATGTGCTGAAGGCACGATGTGCTCAGCTGCACAGAAAGGCAGAGTTGCTTTCCTGGAGCAGCAGCAGGTTTCAAAGCAGGCAGTACCCAAATCCTTCTCCCACCATTCCTTCTTTCCATGGTTACCCTCCTGGAGATCAAGTCAGGTATGCCAGGCTGCAGCTGTTACTGAAGGAGGCAGCTTTTCTTCTCAGCCTTTAGCATCACTTTAGCATGGAGTGCCCAAAACTGTGAAGGAGCACATTATCTTCATTCACTCATACTACTACAGGTAATGCTTAAATGGGGATGCAAATGCTCATGGAGATGGTCTAATGAAGAGACAGAGTGGAGAGATGCCATGCAGATGACATAAGAAATTCAAATGGTTAAAGCACGACAATAAAAACAAGATCTAAGCTTTATTTTTTTTTCCCTTTGCTACTGACAGCAGTTAATTTTAACATGTAACAAACAGCAAAACTGCAAGTTCTGTACTGTTCAAAAACCTTCAGTTTTGCTTCTTTTATTTGAATATCCTCAAACAAAAGCCTCTGAAACTCTTACTGAAATAAGTTACTTGAAATATTTTTCAAGTAAATTTGATTCAACCTTCAATCAGAACTGTTTATTTCAAGTCAAGGTAGTTCTTGTTTTCTCATCTCCTTCTGTTGGGGCAATAAAATCATTTCCCTAATCAATAAAAGCATTAAAAAACACAACAACAAGCCCTTACTACACGACGCCCTCATAAATTTTCATTTAAATGCATATCTAGATACAGCTTCACATATGAAATCTTTTATTTTTCATTAATTCAAATTGGCATAAGGCTAAGGACAAAAACAGCATTCACAGAAAAGGAAAAAAAAAACCCACAATGAAAAATGTACTGTGGTCAGAAGAGAGCCCATATAAATAAATTAATGAAATTGAACACAAGACAGATGTGGATGTAATGAGGAGAGCTGAATTGACTAATGGTCAAACAAGAAAACTGAAACATACTATAAGCAGTAGTGAAAAGTCCTTACCTTGGGAGAACTTAAAAGCTATTTATTAATTTATTTTACAAAGCTCTCTTGCTAGTCAGAACCTCTGCAAGCTCTCAGCTTTACTCAGCATTTTACATAATCTCCTTACTTAAAGCCATACAAGCTTCTCCTAGCAAATTCTAAAAGCTGTTTTCAGATCTTGTACAGACAGCATCCTCTCTTCCACTCCAATCCTGATTTACAAAATTTCTTTTCTAAGAGGAATGATCCAAATTTCTTGGCCAAATCCTACTGAATCCTGTGTATATTTAAGAAATTACATATACTGCACATAAGGGACAACACAAACTTGCTTTTACAGTAAGTAGGCATAATTGTTCAAATTACTTCAACAGAAGAAGAAATAAAAAAGGAGAAAAAGGAAAAAAAGAAAAAAAAAAGAAGTTATAAGCATCTTCAGATAAACCTAGCTTCTAAAGCAAAGTATTCACACATGGTTTGAATATTTGCTAATACCAACAAGAAACAGAAAAATAAAAACCGAAGTTACCCAGTTCTGCTGAATTCTTCTCTGGAATGAGAAGATAATAGTCAAAGAACATCAGTCAAATGAACATAAAAATCTTGAGAATGAAATTTATAACAGTTGTAACAGGACTGAAGTATTAGCTGCCACTCTTTGTATTACTGTAAATGTTTAAATTTCAAAAGATTTGCCACACTACATTCCTGATAAGCAAGACTTTATTTGCAATTACATAACCGTGAGAGATCTAACATTCCATATGTAGTTTTCAATTCTTAGCCTTAGCACTAGTACTGCAGAAACAAGCATATGCTGCAGTATTTCTTACTATTTTCTCCACATCTTTCGTTTCTTTGAAGAGAATAAAAAACACACAATTACATAATACATACCTGATCAAGTACTTCTCAATGATGTTTTTCATTATGCATAAATACACATGATCTACCCAACCCTATGCTGGGAAAATAACAAGAAAATAAGGGAGCAGGGTAGAATGCAGTGTGCATACTGAAGCCCTATTTGTGCTCAGACAAAACTGCCTGGTACACTCTGTATATTGCCCAGCACACAGATAACTGCAGTACTCAGTCCTTCTTCTGAGCAGCCCTGTCTGCTTCTCTTCCTTTCTTCTCTAGTGCATTTTTCAAACACCCTGTCTTGTACATATTTGTTCAGTTTTAAGCTCTCCTCAACCCTTCAAAGTACCTTTCATCAACTGTGTTATGCAAAGTCTTTTACCTTTATAGAGCCGAGCTGTTTCCACTGAAGAGCTCAAGCTAGCAGCTGACCACATTCAAGTACCTTCCAATGCCCCTCAGTGACCTGAGTGCTCTTGAACGTGTAACAGCAACTAAAGCATACAGACAACTCCTCATTAAAAGAAATACACATCCTCTCTGTTAATATTTTACGCACCCAAACTGAATCACGGCTATATAAGTTCTAATCTCCAGTGAAAAAAAGTGTAAAGCAAACAGATCCTTAAAAACAAGTTACACTGTACAAGCATTTATTTCAAGAAAAAAGAGCTCCTTATGAGAAAACGAATTTTGATTAACATTCTCCTCCCATTAACGCCGGTCTTCTGAAGTTCAGTGTATGTCAAGTTGCAGCTAGAGCATTATATACCTTTTTCTTTTTTAATAGGATACACAATCTCTTGATGCCGTTGAGATTTTTGTTTCCTGTTGATTCTTTACCAATTAAATTATAAGTATTGGCAGCATGAAATAAACCTCTGCTCAGTCTCACTGAATACTGTATTAAAGAGTATGTGCACTAAAGAAAAATCAAACGTCCTCCACTCTTAAGGACAAAACCAGTGCAAGCTGACCCTTATCATGTGATCCACTTTCATTTCAGTTGTTGACAGCCATAGCGTTGGTTCAGATTTTATATATAAAACAAGTACTCTAGTGACCACCATTTCTAATTATACCCATCTGAAGTTAAACACTTCAGTATCCTCTACTAGACATCCCACTATTATGAACCACTCATTGTGGCTAAGAAACGAACAGAAAGAAGGAATATAAAACTCAAGTTTCCTTATAGAAGAACACCAAAACGAGAAGCCAAGTCTCCTAGGTTATGAATGTCCTAAATGCAGAAGGCCACTCACCTCACAGCTAAACATTCAGTCTTCATCTGCTATCCTCTCAGGTTCTCAAAAAGAAAGTTATGAGTGGAAAAACTAAGTTGGATTGAAATAGACTGCAGAAACAACAAAAATGGCTCAGAGCAGGATAAAGGTTCCAACCTAAGACAACTCATTCAAAAAATCTAATGCGGGATAGTCTGAGTTCTGTAGCTCTTACAGTCATATGAAGGATGTAAAAACCCTTCTAAATAAGGAAGACCACAGAAATAAAGAGATCGCTGTCAGGTTATTCCTACTTTGAAATGGTTTTAATCTTGAAAAGTAATACATTGTTAAAATGGCAGAACAATCTCTTTTACATCAAGAAATGGAGTATTGTTAACAACATAATTCCATTTCACAAAGTTTCCCTCTGCTTCCTCTAAGAAATCAGGAGCACTCTATCATAGCATACTATGGCACGCCACAGATCAGCTGCTATAGATGGCTGAGCAGCAAAGCCTACTTTTGTTGTCTAAGCAGTAGTTGTTGCCACAGGATAGCTAGTTCTTACAAACTTCACACTCACTAAAAAACACTAGAACCAAAACATTTTCATAGAATAGTAGAATGGCCTGGGTTGAAAAGGACCATAATGATCATCCATTTTCAACCTCCCTGCTGTTGGCAGAGTTGCCGACCACTAAACCAGGCTGCCCAGAGCTACAAAAGTTCAACTAAGCAAAACAAAGTGAAAACATCCAATTTATCATACTGCCGTTCAAGGGAACAATGAGAAGAAACACTTTCCTTCTATTTAAGATTTTAAAGGAGGAGATCTGACATCCATTTATTTAATCATAAAGAAAGAAAAGTTTGAGCCAGTGAGAAAAATGCTTAAGTTAAACACTGAAGATAGCAGTAAAGTTTAGAAGCTGAGCTATTATGGGCATAGCAAGCCATAACACAGGCAAAAAGTAGAATGTCAAAAGCAACATAGAAACTAGCAGTGTTACTTATCAAATTAAACTTAGATAGCAAGACAAATTTTATCCACTAGTCACAACTACACAGATATTATTTGCATTGTCCATAGTGGTTTTTAAGTCTGATCTCTTAGTCTATTCAATTGTATTTCTAGGATATCTGACACTATAACAATTGCTTTCCAGCAGCTTACGACTGAGTTTTATCAACTGCCATCTGCCTCTATTTTTGTGATGAGAAATCCGTAGGTACAATGCAAGTACTCTTGCAGTTTGGAAAGCAACCGGTATCCTGGGCTCCATCAGAATAGGGGTAGCCAGCAGGGAGGTGATTGTCCTGCTCTACTCTGTTCTTGTAATGCCCCAGCTGGAATACTGTGTCCAGGTCTGAAGCCTCCAATACAAGAAAGAGAGAGAGCTGTTGGAGAGCATCCAGAGGAGAGCCATAAAGATGATAAGGACGTCCTCTATGAAGACAGGCTGAGTGAGCTGGGCTCGTTCAGTCAGGAGAAAAGAAGGCTGCAGGGTGACCTCACTGCAGCCTTTCAGTACCTAAAGTGAGCTTACAAACAGGAGGGGAGTCAACTCTTTGAAAGGGTCGAAAACTGCAGGACAAGGGAAAACAGTTTTAAGATAAGGGAGGGAAGATTTAGTTTGGACGTCAGGGAGAAGTTCGTGACAGAGTGGTGAGGTGCTGACACAGGCTGCCCAGAGAGATTGCGGATGCCCCATTCCTGGAGGTGTTCAAGGCCAGGTTGGATGGGGCCCTGGGCAGCCTGGTCTAGTACTGAATGGGGAGGGTTTGTGGCTCTGCCTGTGGCAGGGGGGTTGGAGATTCATGATCCTTGAGGTCCCTTTCATTAAGGTCCCTGGCCATTCTGTGATTCTGTGAATAGGACAGTATAACCTACACTTTATGTCCTTTCACAACCATCACTGCATCTCCTAGCTCCTACAGTTGCAACTGTAAGCTTTTATCTAGAACTTTGCATTAAAGAAGTACATTGCTAAAGCCTAAAGGAATAGCACCTTCATCCATTCACAGAATTGACTGAATAGAGTAAGGCCCACTAGAATGTGTGAGCTCCTGCATTTGGACATACTGGCATCTGCTATATGCCCTCCTGAGGCAGGCATGCATTTCTATCCTGATACTGTATACAACTAATAGATGGTTAGACACAAAATAAAGAACTAGATAAAGCACTACTGTTCAAATACATAATGAGTATTTGGTAGAGTGCATGGTCCAACTTCAAATCTATATTTATATCACAAGGTTGTTGATTTTTCTCTTCCAGCAGGTCTTTGAATGTGATCTGAAGTCAGCTCTTCATTCTTCCACAAAATATGCCCCCTGGGAAGACTAGTTGGAGGAAGATTCCCAACACTGAAATCATGTTCACTAACACACTCTTTCGTTGTCTTCTGGTCTAGTGAACCAAAGGCATCTTCTGCCTCATGAACACAGTTCAAAAAAAAAAGAAAACTTAGGCATTTCAACCCCTTCTTAACCTACATTTAGCTAAAAATAAAAAAGTTTGGAAGGCAGAGGGCACTGAAAGAAGAGCCATGTTTCAGCCACAGCACAGTAAAAAAACACAATCATTTCTTGCACTAAATAAACCAAATAAAGGAAAAAACATGACAAAAAAATAAAAACAAAAAATTCCAAACACCAAAAATCAGGAGCTCATGATCTGTATTTCAAGTCCAAGCTGTTTTTTCCTTTTAAGAGTTCACCACTTATAATCCAATGAAAAGAAACAAATATTCAGGATGGGTTTTTTTTTTGTTGTTGTTGTTGTTGTTTTTTAATGCCTTATCACATATCTATCCTGTCTGATCATAGAGCGGTTAAGATATTTTTTTTACGGTTGCCACTTTGGGCCCATATAACCACTTGAGGGATTCAAGGAGGACACTCTAGTCCCATGTCTCCTTTCACTTTATCCTAGAAATGAAAGGGCTATTTAGATAAACCCTTCACATATCTAGACTAAAGGTCAGAATGAAATATATGCTAGAAATTAAACCATCTCTAGCTATATTAGAGACCACTGCTGAAGAAATCAGCTTTTTTAGATCGGAAAACTTTTGAGGCTCCCATGACATGGCTAGCAAAAAAATTCATCCAGCAGTTAATACTCTGAAACCATCTGAAAACTAAAGAAATTACATTTTCAAAAATAATCTATTCAGTTGCTTAAGTTTCGTTATGTTGAATTAAATTGAACATCTTTGATGATGAAGGTTTTATTCTACCACCCAGTTTATTTTTGGCTGATTTAAACAATGCCCTGGTCTCTCCACTCTTTGCACTACCATGCATTTCCTTCTTCATCAAAATGGACACCAGTTCTTTACTGATGCTTTTTTTTGGTGGAAATTCTTGATCATTAACTTCATTTTCTCACTTTTAACTACGAATTACTTCTATTCTTTTTCCTTGATCACCATCACAAGTTCAGTGCATTTTTGCCACTATGACTCCCTGGAGAACCTAGCAACTAGAATATGGCTCTCAGTTGCAAGTCTTTTTGGTAATCAATTCTCTCATTGTTTTCTTGTATATTTTTTTCCCTTTATCTTTATCATTTTAACAGCATAGTCATACCTTTCTAAAATCAATATTCAATTTAATCCCTCTCACAGCACATCAGGCCATATGATATCAAGAAAATCTTTTGCTCCTGAAACATTTCTTTTAAAATCGTTCCTTCTGCAAAATTACTTCTTTCTCATTTCTTTCTTAGCCCTCAACTTCACACATTAATATTCCTCATGCTTTTGAGTTTTTTTTTGTCTCCCTTTTTTTTTATTTTTTTAAAATTTTTATTAAAGGTGTGTTCATCAGCAGCTGAATTGCAGCACTCCGTCCACCGCAGTACAAAATTTTCTTTACCTTATAATACTAGCCCTAATGCTGTATGTTCAGGGTAAAAAAATATATATATATCAGACCAAGTTTATGAATACTTTTGGTGAAATAGCATGAAGTATGCCAGAGAAGTTGAAAATAAATATTTATCAGGGAGGACTAATATGAGCATACCAAGCTTTTTCTTAGTACCCAGTAGAAGTCACCTCTGTTGCTACAATGAAAATCTTCTGGTGAGGAATTTTAATTTATAAAACTATAGTCACAGATATAACATTTCACATTCAGTGATTGCCATCTATTCCCATCTTAAAACATTATCATCTTCCAGAGTTAAATAAAACAACTGACACTTGAATCTATGCTAGCTGACACTGCAGTGACCTCAGACACATCACACAAACATCCAGCCTCACAAGGAAGGGAAGTTCAAAAGTTTTGGAGTAGTAAGACTGAGTTTCTTAAGTCAGTGTAATCCTCAAGCATGGAACACATCTGGTTTTCCCATTCTCATATCTTAAAGATGGCCTAAAAAATAACCAAATGGAGGAACTCAGATAAAAGCAGCAGGCATTGCAAAAGTGCCTTAAGACACCTAAAGAGCAAAAATAGAGTTCTGCATTATTCTACCTCAGAAGCAGCCACAAATTTATCTACAGAGGACCAGAGATGGGATGCTCAAAACTTCAAATCAGATGCCCAGGAGTTATACTACACATACACTAACAAAATCTGCACATCGATCAAGCAGTATGCCAATTCAGCCCTAACAATTTAATGTAAAATAATACTTAATACCAGTAATCAAAGTAATCCCATCCATATAAAAGCCTAAGAAAGCCTCAAGGTGAGTGTTGGTAGATACTAATCCAAATTATCTTACTGTCAAGATAGACATACAGCAACTGCCACGTCCTGAAAGTACAGGCATTCTCTAACTTACACAATTTCCCAAATTAATATAAATGCAGAAGGTATGCATATATATATTCATATACATACACATAACCAAAATTAAAATCAGTGCTCGAACTGTTGATTCATTTAACAGTTCAATTTTCTATCTCAGGAAACAAATGGAGAAACATTAGCAAGATAACAAAAGCCCTCACATTGAAATACAAGCATTCCATCAAGCTGATAGCACTAGATATTTTTCCCTTAAAATATCATATTGATGAGAAATGTTTCTCAAGAATATGCTTAAAAAGTATATAGAGTTCCTGACACCTAAGTCACCTGTTTCCTCAGATGGAATGGCATCTGCTACAAACCTGAAATTAAGAGCGATAGAACTGAGTTGTGAGTTTATATTGGCAATTCCATGTCAGTAAGGAAAAAAACACAGCACACCTAGATTATATTAATACTCTTTCTAAAATAAAAGACTCAGCCAGATAGATAATCTCACATGTGAAATCTATTTTCATATTTGGCTTACAACATGGAGACATAGTAGATATGAATTCAGTAAACTTCTGAGGTGTAATATTTAAACATGCAACTATTAATTCCTAATGTCTTGAGGAAAAAAAAATGTTGATGAAAATATAGAGCCTTGAAGAGATCAAAAACACTCCTTCTTTAAACCATTAATATGCAAGACTAAAGCATGGACCATCACTGAAGACCTTCAGTTACAGAATATCTGAAACTGGAGTAGCTATTTGAATCTTTTATCTAAACTGGGGGGGGAGGAGAGATGTGAACACTTGATTCTATGAAAGCTGACAATACTGCAACAAGTCAAAATTACCTGGGAATTGCCATTGCCACCAGCACAGTTAATGTGATGTCATTTCTATGGAAGGAAGCAAGAGAAGCAATGAACAATTATGAAGTGAGATCTACAGCCCCATCCCGAGTATGTTGCCTGAGAGGGAGAACAGACCAGATCCAGAGCCGTGCAGTGCCAACCTTCACATTTTTTGCACTCTTGTCATCTTAGAGTAGTTGTACTGATATTTAAAAGGCATGTCACTGGAAGAACAGATGTATTTCTGAATCAACAGAATGGTGTTAACAAATGTGGGTTCATTATGAATACATAAATATTCCACCACTATTCATTTTATGCACTGAATTATTCTCAGGTGAGAAAGATGCTGCTTTCACACAGCTGCCATAAATGAAGCACTGTAAGGTATTTTCTACACACAAGTTTATAACACCAAAGAAAAAAGAGGTATTTGAAATAGTAGACATGGGCAAAGAAATGCCCTTTACGTGTTTTAACTAAGTTCACCATTTATATAAAAATCCATTATATCTAATAAATGAAAGTAGGCATATAAGTAATGAAGCACTTCAAATTTGATTCATAGTTAACTTCAAAAACGTTGAAAGAATAATCTTAAGTAAAAAAAAAAGGATCAAATTTTATTATTTAAAATCATTTCTGAACATTTGCAGTACTCTAGAGACTACAATGCTTAATAAGCTCCTTCTCAAGATGGACTTCTGGGTTTTTCTCCTTATACCTCCTCACATATTTTCTAGTCGAATCTCTGAATTTTCATCTCAAGTAATCAACTTTTCTCTGTGTGAAATCAAGTCAGAGCACAACTTGCCCCTTTTTCAATTTAAAAGGGGCTAATATACCTTTCTAATTCACAACACTACTCACATATATCAGTGTAAGGTACAATACAGTTTTGCAGAATAGGTCTAGCAGCACTTTAACCAAACACCAGAATGTTCATAATACTGAATTTACAATTTAAAAAAAAAGGAAACTCTTAGTAATCTCAAGAAAGAAAGTCTTAAGACTAGTGATGTTCTGAATATTTCTATGCTTTTGATCTAAATGAAACAATAATATAAAAATATGGCTATAATTAAAATAAGATTCATTTATTTGAATATATTAAAAAATCTTTCTGTTAAAGTGGAAAATCCAATCACCAAGTCTCTACTACAAACAACAGATAAAAAAATTCAAGATGTGAAGTTAATCTTTCTTAGTGAGATACTAAAACATTTTTAAAATGGTCTTCAGAGTCAGAACTTCTTTAGGTATGTCTCTCACAGTTGCAGGCAAAGCCCATAAAACCAGTGGATGAAATAAAAGCTCAGGAACTCTTTTCTTCATTAGTTACACACATACTAAGAAATCCAGTTTCTTGCTTAACTCACCTAAAACATTCATAAGGAACACAGACAACAAGAACTCGCATGATAAGTCAAACTTTGCAAGCCGAAACACTACTTTGTTGTTACAAGATTAAGAAAAAGTCCACAATAAAACAGGTACCATATATGTACTCCAAAGAAGTCTTGCACTATTCTGCACTTCATACTGATTCAAAGGAGGGAAATAAAAAAATAAAGCTGTGGACAAAAGAGCCTGAAGCAGCATATCACATTCAAAGAGTAGGATTCCCTACAAAGATGTAATCATAAAAAAACAAATTCGAAATTACACAGAGTTCCCAATTTTAGCAACATGAAGTCTGCCTCATTACTGAAAGAGATGAAAGTACTTCCACTATAGGGAGCCCTCAGAAAATACTATTTTATACCACAAATTACAAGTACTACTAATACTCATCTTCTCCCCTATGTTCGTTGTTTTCTTTATATCTTGGTACATGGTGCCTTCTCAGGTACCCGCACAAGTCCTTCACTTTTGGCCAGAATAGTTCATTCTTGGCTGTTCTTACTTTATAAACCTGACTGCTCCTGACACTACAGTTCTTCAGTGTTTAACAATAACCTAAAAGCTACAGTTCTCTGAAACTTACTGGAAAGTAATAGAACAGAATTTGAAAAATGATTGAATAGACAGAATAGCATAATATAAACAGTAGCAACTACTCTGGTTAACTGAAGTTTCAGGAGTGAACTATCACATCGTCTTATCACTGGAGAGAAGGAGAACGGGAACATGCAAACAGAAACAAACTCAGAAGTATGAAGTACTAAGATATATTTGTTAGCAAATTAAATTGGAACTATGGACAATTAAGCAGCAAACATCCATTCCAGCAAGCCTCAATATGACATCATGACCAGGCAAAAGTAAAAAAAATAAAATAATAATCAGTTAAAACGTATTATTAGTCTTAGAATAGGACCATGCTGATAGAAGAATTTTACTTCATTTGAGAGGAAAAGAACACAGCTGCACTCACTTCATTGAAATCCGTAAACCAAAATAAATATCAAACTCAACAGAGTGAACATAAATTAATGAAGTTTATCTTCCCATCTGATGCATAGTTGGGGAATATGGTAGAACATAGATGTGACATTTTGATTGCAGTGTTCCTTATAAAATATTTTCCATAGAAGAAGGAATTAAACTCCTCTGCTGGTACAGAAAGGTCACTTCAAGTCTTATGCAAGACAGGTATGCCTCATCATCATCAGACTACGTGAAGTCAGCTATTTTTCTGCCCTCCACCAAGGTCCCCGTGGCCTGAAGCAAACCATTAAATATGTAAATAAGTAGCAACAATTATTGAAGCAGTCAAACAATCCAAACTTAATTCCCATTCAAAAGCAGAAAGCATTAGTTCCATAGCATGGAAAATAACCAACTCTGACTATTTTTCTGGCTTGGTTGGATGCTGCAGGTTCATCCCACATTTAGGTTATTCGCACATTCTGTGCATGCAGTTTATGTAGTGCATTCTTAATATAAATACCAACAAGATAAGCAACTAGGTCTGAGTCCCTGAAACTTACAGACACACTATCTTAGTACTCTTGAGCGAAGTTTGGTTGAAATTAAGCCAGTTGTTGAGAACTTGTTGTGATGGAGCAGTCCCCCCCAAGCCTTATTTCCTTAAGAAACCGGTCCTCTACTGTCATGAACTACTGTGTCCATCACTTGACTCACCCAGACCAGTCAAAAAATTTCTAAAACATCTTCTCTTCAAAAGCAACAACAAAATCGCCAAAGCACATAGACAAAAAAACCTGCACAACTTTAGACTAATGATACAAAGTTTTACCTAACTGCAGCAAACTACTGGAGCCAGTGCCTCATCTTCATTCGGACAGTAATGATGACTTTGATTGTAAGGCAAAGAGCTCCTCCCTCAACATCTGATTTCCACAGGTGTGGAATAGGCTCAGAGTACATTAAAAATATACAATTCCCATAAAGCATTTTTCCATGAGGTATCCTGTCTGAATAGGAATAAAACTTTCTTGGGTGCTAAACAAATAGCATCCACCATTGAAGAAGAACTTGCATTAAATCTTGTTTGGGTTCTTTTGTTTTTATAATGTCATACAGTAACAATTTAAATAAATGCACAGCAGTCGGCTTCCATTACCTTTAATTCACGTGGCAATGTAAGATAAAGGTTTAATAGAAATGTGAATTGAATACTATACTGAGCACTTTTCCAGTTTTATTTTTCTCCCATTACAACAGAGATGATATTCTTAGCTTTTTTGCTAGTCCAATAAAAACACCAGGACATTCCAAGAACAAAACAGACTGCTGCTTCTCATAGACTTATTTACTCAATTTCGCTCATTCAACTGAATACAGTTGGGGAGCTTGCCTTCAGCATGACATGTTTACTGAGTTCAGTATACAGGACACTCTAGAAGACAATAAGTGCTGAAACAAACTGCCTCCACTGCTTAGGCATCCCTGGTTCACTCCATGCGCACAACATAGTTTACAGATACACACAGTGCTCAAGCAAAAGCTCACAGAATAACATCTTTAACTGAGTATATTTCACATATCTTGGAGAAATTGATTCTATTCTCAGTCAGAGCAAATCAATATTTATATCATCTAAGAAATCTGACTAATGCTAGCATTTTCTGAACAAGTGACAATTTCATATAGAGATTTAATAAAAGTAACAAGACAGGTAATAAACAAAGCTGTTTCTATTTCCTGCTGGCTTCTACAATCAAGAGATAAACCTGTAAGTGGTTATAGACATTCTGTGTTGTCTAGGATGCTACCACACAGAATTTAAGCATTATTTACATTAACCGCTCCAAAAGCGATGCCTCCTACTTAATTCCATGAAAACTACAACGGGTACGAAAAGCACACTAACACTAGCTGACAGAGCAACCTTTCAGTTACGAAATAGTATTTTCCAACAGTCATCATCATCAGCTGTGTGCTTTCACCAACAATGAACAAGAGCCTGTACACTGTACTATAAAAATTTGCACCAATGGAGATGATCCAATGTCACTACTACTGAAACCACCACCCACCCTTCAAGGAGACATTATTTTTTTCCACATCAGAACGCTTACAAGCATATGATGAAATATATATAGCTATGACAAGGCTGGAAGGCAACTTATCAAAACAGAAAGGAAAAACTAGTAAGCAAGAACATGTAAAATTTGTATTCATTATTATAACTCAACTTCTGTAATTCACAATCATTGCATTTAAGTATAATGGATGAACATATACTAATCAAGTCTACCAACTTTTTCAATACTATCATACTACCAGTGAAGTTGCCCAAATAATAGCTACTGCTGTACACACTGATTACCCAGAATGCTTTCCCCTTCCACTCCTGCTCCCACCTGCCCCCCACAGTTGGCAATGAGGTCCCATGCAACAGAAGTTCTCTTCTTATCAAGTCAGTGTTCTACTCCTCAAATAAAAACACAAGATTGCCAGCTGAATGTGAAAAACCTCTTGATGGATGTTCTTACATAACCATGCTTCCTTCTCTACATTAAGATGGTTTCTAGTGTATATACCCAGTCAGTACTAAACATGCCCAACTTGATGCTACTGACCCCTTTCTGCTGAGGACATTAAAAAGAGTTTACCAAGACACATCAAACTTCCCTGAAGTGCAACCATGCCTCTTTAGGACTTTGCCAGCAGAAAGAGACATCCTCTGTACATCATCCAAATCTCACATAGATTTCAGTCAGATACCGAACATCAAATCCTTCAACACTCCTCATATGGTAGAGAATGTGACATCTCTGCTCATGGTTCCAAATGCCCAGTATGCCAGCTACAGCCCTTGAGGTCCAGGCTTGCCTGCAGGCTTGACAAGTTTGCTGAAAGCTGAAGACATTTTCACAATGAACTATCTGTACACAACTGTATAAAGAAAAACTACACAGCAAGATTAAGCCTAAAGAGCAACCATTGCTTCAAGTTCAGACTGACTCTTTATACCCACTACAAGATCATGTTACATTATCTAGTACTCTGTGTTAGAAAATGTGTGCCAACATAACAGTGCTTGTAACCAAGAAGTTGTTGGATAGGACTCCCAGGAGAGGTTCATATTTCTGCATATCTCAACTGCAGTGAATAGCAGATTGTACCAAATAGTGAAGAGAATTCCACGGATAGTATTGTGGGTTTTTTTGTTGTTTTTGTTTCCTTTAAAAGGAGGACTAAAATTCATGTCCGTTAGTATCCTCAGCTTTTAGTGATACAGAACTATCTACAAAGATTTCCCATGCAGCTGTTGCCCAAGGTCCTCTGAGCAGCATAAACATGACATTTTTTTCTGCAGTTTACTTAAAATCTTTTACAAATGCTATCATTTTATTAAAGGTAATCAAATACTCTTTAACCAGCCACAGTCAGCACAGGTATCAATTGCCTTTATAACGTTTACTATACAAACAGGGAAAAGAAATATAGATTTGATATTAATCAGGTTGTGTGGGATTTGAGAGAGAAAATAAGTTTCTGAAATATCTGGTGATACATGCAAGTGGAAAGGCTGGTCCAAATATTCGCTTAGAACACTGCAATTGATGCAGCTTTCAACAGCAACACCAAATAGGATGAACACTTAGCCTACCTTCAGTGACACTAATTCACATTCTACTTGAATAAAACGAAACACGCGTTGATGAAAATGTCTTACGTTATTGTAAAGACCTGTCATCGTGCAAACCCTGAAATATAAAATCTGAGAAAGAAATCTAAGTTCTTTTTGACTGAGACAATTGCAGTGAGAAATCAGTATCCATATATGGGAGGAACAACATTTCATCTAAAAGAAGCAAAACTCTGAATACAATGTAAAAGGGTATTATCTGATAAGAACAGGATTACTCACAGTATCTGAAACCAGTGAGCTGAGCACCACTAAAAGGTTCTGTAGGAACTGGAAAGACTACTTTAAGAGTCTTCTACATTTAAAAGAAAATAACCAGGTAAAAAAGTACTATCTTGCTACTTGTTCTTTTCAGTTAGGTTCCTCAGCATTTATTTTCAATATCTCACTCACTTCTGGGAATAAAGCTAAAGGCAGAGATTATGTCTCTCTTCATATCTTTCATAAGATCATTGATTAGCTTGCTCCAATACCTCCCTATTTCAAAAAAAGATTAAATAGTATTGATTTTTTGTTTGGCATTTCCTTTAAAAAAAAAAAGTTGATCTTGCCTCATCATCTAATTTGTCAGTCTTCTCTCCATAAATCCATCTTTGTACAACTTACTTCCAAGCTGTCTTCCTCCAGTCTTTCTACATAGCTTATATTCTTATATAGACAACACACGAGACTGAAAAAAAATAATTTTTTACGTGCATCTCAGTACATCGTGCACTTCCTTCTACTGTGTTCTTATTCCACATATACACACTCACTGGACTTCTCTATGTATCAAAGCTAACGATATGGCAGACTTCTCTTCATTTTCATAAGCTTTTTTTTTTTTAAGCTGATTTATCTATCTTCTTCATCACACATACTAATCTTCTGCATTATACGAAGAAGCACATATATAGTCCAATCAGACTTCATTACTGTCTGAATCAGTCATCATATACTTAATTTATGAAAAGTTCTTGTCAGATTTGTCTTCACGTTCTTCTTAATAATTTTTAAATCCTTTTTATCAATTTCCTACCTACAACTATAGTCATCCTTAGACAAAATTCTAGCACCTCCTGTTGTGTTGGATGTCATTTCTTCAAATTCCGTAGCTTTGGTAATAAACCTTCAAGGCAGTTTAATTTAGACTGCCAACCTACTGTTAACCAGGAACCAACACAGTGCAGAGACAAAAGTTCAATAATAGTAATGGCTGCAAGATTCATTTTCAAGTCAGATGACTGCTTTGTCATTTAAGCAAAGAGGAGAAACTGACATTAAAATATAAGTCATTAAATGTAGACTTGTAGAAAGAGACCACTCACTGCACCAAAACATTGACAGATGGCCTAATATATACTGGAGTACCTTAGAAACTTCTTGAGCTTCTAAGTAAACAAAGGGATTTGCCAAGTAAGAGGCAGCTGGCTTTATATCACTATATATTTGAGAAGAATCTATTTTTCTGAATGTCACAGTATTTCCTGCAAAATAAAGAACAATGAAACAAAATGCCAAGGACCATGCAAAGGTGTCTGCTGTTTTCAGCCAGGAAAACATGTCATCAAATAGGCAAGCTCCTGTGTATTCATTTTCCACATTTATTGCTTTCATCTAAATGTGGAAATAAAAAAAGGTAAAGTTACGGAATAAGAGAAGCGAAAGACTCATACAGAAATCCAGCTGACTGCTAGGCATTCTTAACTTCCCTCATCTTTATAGCTCAAAGGTAAGGAGATATCTGTTCTAAAATATATCACTTCATGGCATTCATTTTTGAGAAAGGATGACGTTATTTACGCAGCATTCTTCATTCTCGACCTTCACATTTCATTATTATAAGGTAACTTCTGGAATCATGAGGACTACAGACAGCTTAGATGAAGTAAAGCAAAAACTTTGAGTTCATTTGTCATCTGTTTGCTCAACTGTTTCAGGAATTCTTACAAATTGACACGTTTTCACAGTGTTTTGGAAATAGGCAACTGAAGTTTTTCTTGGAGCATTTTCCCCCTTCATTTGGGAAAAAAAAAAGTAGCTATCAAAAAATAAAATGCCAAGAATACAAAAGGAACCAAAGTCTAATGAAGACACAACAAAAGAAAATCAGTGCATCAATGCAAATATGAATAGCAGTGAACATTTCCATGCTTCTCTTCAGTTGCATATTCATCATAGTTAGTCATAACAGAGGTATTTACTCTATTAAACGTACATAGCTTAAACCCTTATCCGTCAAGAAAGGTGGAGGCATGAACAATCCTGTAGAACAGTGAGGACAGTATATTTGAAAAATTAATTTCAGAAACAAAACAAAAATGACTTGAATTATAACAAAGCACCTAATATTTATCTACATCCTAGAAATAGCAAAATTTTTTATTTCAACATTTTGCTTATCAATTTATGCTTAATTTAGGAGATCATCCCTGATAATTTGTATTTTAAATATCCCAATTTCAAACAGAAATGTCCATTTAAAACCATATCCTTATTTACAGAATTTTTTAATACTGAAAGAAAAGTCATATGGTTAAACTTGATAAGGAATGGTTGCTGTTTATTATTATTATAGCTACTAAAAAGGGCTCAATTCCCACAATCATTCAAAACTGTCTTCTCATAGCTATTAATTACTAAACATGTTAATACTATTAGTACCATTTCAAATACTTGAATACTACTGCTTAAGCATTGCAGAACTGACACTACCTCTCTAGGCAGCACTATATGAGTACCACCTCAACAGTCTGATTAGTAATTCTTGATATTATCAGATAATTTTTTTAGGGAGGGAAAAGAAAGATAAGAATATCTTCAAGAGCTGTTTACATCATTAAAATACAACATGTAGTGAGAAGACACTGCCACTGATAACAGTTCTATTTTTTGCTTCATATTCAGAGGAAGGCTGGGAATCAGGCTGAGCCTAAGATAGTTATAATCACAGAATCACAGAATCGTAGGGGTTGGAAGGGACCTCTAGAGATCATTGAGTCCAACCCCCCTGCCAAAGCAGGTTCCCTGTACCAGGTCATACAGGTAGGCATCCAGGAGGGTCTTGAATATCTCCAGAGAAGGAGACTCCACAACCTCCCTGGGCAGCCTGTTCCAGTGCTCTGTCACCCTCACCATAAAGAAGCTCTTGCGCGCATTCATGCGGAACTTCCTATGCTCCAGTTTCTGGCCGTTTCCCCTTGTCCTGTCCCCTGTTGTCCTCTGTTCATGCAGAGATAGCTTTTCAAGACGAACTTTTAAAAATTCATCTCAAAGAAGCTGCACTTGATGTGAGAATGGAAGACTCTAACTACGAAAATGCGATGTGTTATTACAAAACAGAAGTCTTACGTTATTTTATCTATGCCATTTCATAGCAAGTTTATGAATTTAGCAAATAATGGAGCACAAAAAAATACAAATCCATATCGTATTTTGGGAAAACTTACTCTTGACAATGCTGTTAGTTGATGTCAAGATACAAAGGGTATGTGAAAACAAACACCATAAAGCAATTAATTTGTTTTGGTAGATTCACACATATGTTAGTAAAACAGAATTTGTTCCAAGCATATCACAACCTTTTTGTGGAAAAAAAATCCTAAATTTTTGAACATACAAGTGTATTACCTGGTATTTTTGATAACACTGCTATATCACTGGACAAAGGAAGAAGATAAGCTGTTCAATATTGCTTCTTGAAATGTTGGACAGAATGACTCCCTATTGATTTTCCTGCTTCTGTTCTGCTGAGGATACAGTTGAAAGACACGCAAGTACTTTAAACTTTTCTAAGGTAAGGAAACATTCAGACACTGAAGTTGAGAACAAGGCCTCAGAGGTAAAGTAGCTGAAAAACACAGAACAAGTAAATCAGCAGCCATAATGCAGCCTATCTCACAGTAAAGCAGTTAAGTGAAATTTGAACAACTATGTAAGTGTGCACCAGCTACAGATTTGATCCATTATCAGCACCATGAGGGATTTTGTCCAACTGAAGTGAATTTGCTACTGCTTGAAATGTGGCAAAATAATATTTGATAGAAAAAGAGATCCTCGAGTACTAATTATTCTGTTCAAGTTCTTCCAAGATATCATCAAACAAGAGAAGGATCCCAGAAAATGTTAAAGAGCTTATAAGCTACGTAAACAACTTTTTTCCTCCTGTTCTACAGGAAAAACTAAAGCAAACAGCAAAAACTACGACTGATTTAGTCCAAGGTATCTCGCACAGTACTCCACTAGCATTTACTCTACTATGCTATTCACATTTATATATTTACATTATATTATTATATTATTATATTTATTCACATTTATATATTCAGTGTAATCGAAGGAGTATAACTCGTAATTCCAGTAAGTTACTCCATTTCCTATTCAACTTCATATACTTCACTAAGTTCTGGAATTATTCAATATATCTGGCCAAGTTTTCTCTTGAGTAGCAGCGCAACATAAGGAATTGTAATTAATAACGGAGCTAGAAATGAACTTGTAATTGGCAACTTTTTGTTCTGTGCATTGATCGTTTCTAAAAGCATTATTTTGACTAAAAATCAGTTACACTGATAAAGACTATAGCAAGTGGTCTAGAGATCAAAAGCATCAAGAAATGTATTTTGGTTCAAACGTCTCTTTCAGTGACACGTACTGCTCGGGTCTTAGAGCACAAATTTCCTTTTTTGGAATTTACAAGTGTGACTTCACAGCTGTTTCTCTCAAATGCAGTCAATATTCGTATATTACTTAAATGAGCTGCTAGTAACCCACACTCCTAAACACACAGCTGTGCTTTTGGAATCAAACATGCAATTCCCATAGATTTCAGTTATTAAAACTGTGTTCCTTCTTTTCTACCTCTTTTACTTTACATTCCCAGCATGTCAAGTTAGGACTCAGATTCCACTACCCCCCTTCTTTCCTCTACACTTTTCAAAGGAGTTCTGTATGAAGAGATGGTGTTTGGTGGCTCTGCCAAGCAGCTGGGATACTTTGATATCTACTGGAGTCCAGCTGTGAATGAGGATTGAAAGGATAACTCAAAGCCTAGCAGACTATGATGTTTAAGATTTATGTTATTTTTTTCAGGCCCCTCTGAGGCAAGCTAGTTTATCAGTACACAGCTCCAGAGAAAGAGCCCTTAGCAACTCTTTAATGAACCTGACCAGTACTTAATTTTTGCAGGCCTGGAGATCAGTTCTTTAACTTTCATTTGGCTGTGTGGAAAGGTTTCTGCTAAAGAACTGAAAATTAGTTCTGTAACACTGTCATTCTAAAACGCTAAGTTTACACGTTCTGCTTCTTTTCCTTATTTAAGAGAAAAAATACTTCACTTTCTTTGTTATGGTGAAGGCTAGCCATGAACTCAGTGCTTAATGAAGACCAGTACTACACAGGACAAAGCTCAGAGCATCTTGTTCAGACATGCACAGCATGAGCAAAAAGGTTATTTTGAAAAACAACTGAAGTTACTTAAAAAGAAGAAAAAAAAAATTACAAAATCTTTCACAAATACAAAAATATTTACTTTTAAATTGAAATGGTTCAGGCACTTCCAAGAGACTGAATTTGTTTTCAACAGCATTTTACCTCATAATATAGCATAAAGAGCAGCAATGCTTATCTAAGAATAAAGGATGTCAGGTCTTTCCTTGCTCTTCTCCTTTTCAGTCACAGCAAAAACATAAAACCCCAGAAGACCAGTTAAGTTCTACTCCAACTAAAGCTTCACTTAACCAATGCCTTTAGAATTGGTCAGACTTCATGAACTATTTTAGGAATGCAATGTTAACCATGTCAAAAATGAGGGCAAGAAAGTGCAACTTCTCAGAAACTGTAAATTCAATTGTGCACAAAAATGAAATATTTATAGTGACATTTCTCTTCTGCATCCACATAATTCACTTCCACCTTGCCTGTATGTTTCTGCAGACTTAAGATGATGCAGTATACATTTAAAATTTTAAAGAATAATGGGGAAGTAAGAAGGAAATTTATGTTTCTGTCAATTAGATCTCATCATCTTATTTTTCTATAACTTCCACAGAAAAATTATACTGCTTCCGTGGCTATATATGCACAGAAGCAACTGTAATAAAACTCTCAGAGACCTGGAAAACAAACGCTAGGTTATTCCAAGCATGTTGGGCCATTGAAAACCTTCCCTTGGATAAAAAAAAAAAAAAAAAAAAAAAAAAAAAAGTATTCTTCTGAATACAGTATTTATCTCACGTGGTTTCACATGGAAAAAAAAAAAGCTTTGGAAAAAACAATTACAATCAGTGCAGATCAATATTGGCAGAGGAATCCAAGAACATACCTAATTTTCTAGAAAGTTGTTTTAAGCTACTTGTAGGGACAGAAAAGACCATACTACTCATAACATTTGTCTTCACTTCTTCAATGTGCATAGAAAAACATGCATCAGCTTTCAGTTTATCACAAAAAATCAAGAAGTTGGAAGGAGAAGGCAGTAAAAGGATCTTCCAAACAAATGAGTTTTCAAGTAATATCGCTTGTGTAGACCATGGTTAAGAATTTATCTAAAAGCAGATCTGATTTTTCTATTATGCCTCTATTGTCTTCCTTATCCCATGCCACTATCACCTTCCTAATATATATATACATATATATATACACACACACACACACACACATATATATATGCATCATTTCCTTCAAATCCATTAATCATTTCCAAAACTAAAAACATTTCTGAGTTCCAGGTGGTAAGTAAAAACAAGCACAAAAACTCCATCATTGAGTTAACTCCGTAAAAGCCAGAGACTTTTTCAAAATCTGTTTTATTTGACTTGTCAAAATAAATTGCCTCAGTCCCCATTAGACCCATGTCAGCAAAAACTCAAGTGAAATGAACTGGAAAACATCTTTACTGCTAAAACCTGATCTTTACATAACACTGTTTCCAAGAGATCATCATGGTCATGACCTGCAGCCTTCGGTTCACTAGAACGAGGCTACAGTAACCAATATTTTCCTTATAAGTATTTACTTGCTCCCCCCCCCCCCCCCCCATTTTATGTTCACCAAATGGTGCACTGTTTTCAAGACAAGCTTGAACACAGCAGTAAAGTGTTTTAGTGACTTTGAAGAAAGCAAGCAGAGTAGTTCATCTTTCAGTAAAGTTTCGTTTAATTCCATTTGCAGACATAGGAAAGAGACATTAATATACACTCCCAGGGCCTTTCGTACAGAACAGCACATCTTTTGCCTCGACTGAAAAGCAGTGCAGTCTTACTTTTCCCTAACTGAAAAGGCAGATCAGAAAGATTCCTGGTAAAAATACGTGCATGATTTATATGCAATATAGATACAAATGGAAGTGCTCTTTTGTAAAGCATTTTCAAGACAAGTCTTCTGTATAGTAATGCATAGCTCTAAGGCCAGCACTATTTCCCATCATCAGAGGGTTAATTCATTAATTTTCATGCAACATTTTATTCTTAATGTGCTTTAGCACATTTGTGCTGCGTTCTTCTATTCGATCAGCAGAACCTTGCACCACTAGATGTCACTATAAACAGAACATTGTGAATCACATTCCGGTTACCAAATTTACAGAATATCCTGCTTTATTACTACCTTTACAAATTTACAAAAGAAAACGCTATCAAGTCATGTTGACTGGTGTGCTTATATACTATCAGATGAGTGCAAATTTCAAACCTATATTGAGCCCCTAGTATTTGGATCTAAAAGTACGATGAATAAAAGCATCAAAATGAAACATCCGAAGCATAAAGGATGATTAAAGCCACCACTATCTTATTGATTAGCTGATTAAAAAAAAAAAGAGTGGCTACGTATGATGTTAAGAAAGCATTGTAACTATCTGTCGCACTAGAAAGCAGAAGTACAAGACAGATTAATGCACATATGCTACAACATTAATTAGAGAATCAGATACTGCAGAAGATTGTTAATTTGGTAATGACAATTGTAGCAGCAATTGAGACTTTTCTGGAAAATTTCTGATAATTCAATATTAAAAGAAATCACAAGGTTACTAAGATCCAGCTTGAGGTGGAAAGAAGATGGGTTATCTTCTGCATAAGACAAAATGCCTCTCAGTAAAGTGGAACTTCTGCTGTGATTTTGCAATTATATTCCATTGTCTGGATTAACTTCTAAGGGAGGAAAACTAAAATCAGACACGTGAAAACACAAATATAAGAAACCCCCAACATGCTTGTTTTTACATCACTGAAGATTCCAATCAGTAATCTAAGTAATCATCGGTTAAATATGCCCTTAACTCTAGGGTAGTGGCAACAGAATAATGGTAGGTGAAAATAACTATTCAAATTATCCTGCTCAACTGACATTTAATAAATTCATATTTTAAAAATGACATTTAGAAAACTAGATGGTAATGCAAATGAGTGCTATATTTATAAGGGGAAAAAAAAAAATAACAGCCTCTAAACTCAGGAACACCCTAGATTTTGGTTCATGGGAAAAAACATCCTAGGTTTTGCCACCTAGCAGAAACTTGCTGATAAACAGTGATATGGATATGGTACCCTACTGCACAGAATCACAGAATGGCCAGGGTTGGAAGAGACCTCAAGGATCATGAATCTCCAACCCCTCTGCCACGTGCAGGGTCACCAACCTCCTCATTTAATACTGGACCAGGTTGCCCAGGGCCCCATCCAGTCTGGCCTTGAACATCTGTAGGGATGGGGCATCCACAGCCTCTCTGAGCAGCCTGAGCCTTCTCATAGTAAAGAGCTTTACTGTGCTACTTAACTCTGAGATGAATACCAAAGATTCTCCATCCAGCCCTACTTTCATTGATGAGAAAAAGCTTTCAAGCACTGGCACATTTTTGTTTCTTGACACAAGCCATAATTTTCCAAATACAGAGTGACACAATAGGTCAAAATGAGCTGTTCCAGTCTACAAACTGGGATATTGAATTGTTCCACAACAGGAATTGAGCTAGTATGAAAAATTAGGTGGCTGGATGTCCCTCTCCATTTATGAGGGCATATTATATACATCTGCATCATTCCTAGTAGCTTCCATTATAAAACAAGTCATTCACTCGTTGTAATGGTCCTCTTATATTTAGCAAAGGCCTCCTGTGCTGCCTTTTGCTCAGCCACACAAATGTGTAGCATTCTCAGCCAGGGACAAAATAAAAAATATTTTAAAATAAAATTTTAAAAAAAATACAGCACAAAGGTGGCTATAACCTTCATTAAGGTCCCAGACATTATACCTTGCCCATATTTGAAAGAGATTATTTGCTTAAAATGAAGTTGTCTATTTACTTACATTCCAGTCATAACCAACAACTATTCCCTAACACTTCCTTGCTAAACAGGGCTACAGAGTTTATGGGATCTGGCGGTGGAGTCAAATCTTCTAATATTACATAATTGTATCTCAAATCATTCTCAAAAGATCCATTAAATATTTACTCCAGCTTATAGAATGGAGCTGCCTTTGCAAACTATGCCTACATCCTTCATATATCTTTGATACAGTATAAAACAAATAGCAGTTTCCTTACACTGCTCGATAATGTACTTGATGCCTATACCATGTTAGGGAGCCATGGCAAACTACAGAAGGTTTATGCTTTATTGATATACAATAAAACTTGGAAAAGGAAAAACAAAACAGAAAAAACACAAAACAAAGAACACCTGCAACCCTACTTGTGAAAATGTCAAAGACAGACAGGGTGGTAACGGTGGAACTGGATTAGACATTTCAGAGCAGCCTTAATTCTGTTCCCTTGTTTATGTGGTTTATTGTACATTTTTAATTACATGATTACACAAGATTGTCCCACAGGGCATCAGCCTCACTCAGTTAATGAGATCACAGAGTACAATTACAGGGTAAGAAAGGTTTGGGAAGGAGTACTTTGTTTTTGTGTGAGGCTGGACAGGAAGAAGTTTTGGTGAATGCATTAGCAAGGTATACAAAGTTCTTACTTTTAAAATTAAACTACATCAGCTATTTAATTCTCTCTCCAATTTGTTTCAGATGTATCTAAAAATACTCACATGCACATTGTCTTAACTTTAAAGGAGTTCATATCGATTCTGACATTTATGAAGGACTTGAATGAAGATTCTTCTTAAGTCTGGAATACACATGCTTCTCAACACCCTTTTCATGCAGCTATCACAGCACCCAATAAATGTGAAGTTGTACTTTCAGAGGAATTGCTGTGTAGGAACTGAAGGACAACTTTCAGTTATCCTTCATCAACCAGCATTACAAGAGCAAAGCTGAGGTACTGCAACTACAGTCAGCTATTAAAACAAGTCAGTATACTTGACATGTCCTAGGTGAAACTTCTTCTGCAGTGGGTAAAGCTCAAAGGACTTCCTGAAGGTAGCCCATGTACCTGAAACCAGGACCTTGTATGACCAGCACAGCTTCATCATGCAAGGTCCTCCTTTAAAGTTCAAAAGGGTTCTATTATTATTGTGTATAACCTTCATGTACAGTTGCTTTCTTAATTGCTAAAAAAAGAAAAAAAAAAAGCATGAAAAAAACGTCACAAGAAATCATGCAAGAAAAGTATCTATACTAAAAGTATCTGTAAATTCAAAGATGCATACACATTGCATGATTAGCGGCCACAATTACTGCACTATCATATGGCTGAAGTAACTCTTAGACTTGTAGAAGCAGTAACCGAACTGTAGTGGAACAGTCACATACGTAACTGCCTCTGTACTTCTAAGAGAAGATGGTTTAAAAGCAAAGACTACCAAAAGACAAAAAAGAAAAAAAAAAACTTAAATTTTAGTCAAAATTCCTCAGGAGGCCTGGAAATTGATGACTATCTCAGACTAAGAAAGCGATACCATGTGGCCATGCCTTCACCCTCTTTCCTTAACAAGCAATAAAACTACTGTTCTTGCCTGTTTTTTGTTTGGTTTTGTTTTTCATTATTATTATTCTTTCACTTTCGACTTTTTTTGGTTTTAGACAGACCTGTTGTTAGCTTTCTTTCAGCACCATTCAGTGCTGGGTAATAAATGACTGATTTTATCCAGCATTGGGTTGAAGATGCATGTGGTTCGTTTTTTTATGTACCTTTTCTCCTTACAGCCTCCTATATTTCTACATTACAAAACATAAATGACCTAACATTGTAGCTATACACTTAAAGCATGTTAAAGATTCAGAGAGGTTATGTTTGAAGTCAGACATTCATCTTAAGGTTTTCCTCAGGCAATATTTATTGTAATTAAATCTCAAACAAAATTAAAGTCTAAGCCTTGCATCATACTCAGTCTGCAAGTCCACTCATCTCAGACTTGAAATTACAACTCCTTAATAGAAAAGTCAGTTTCAGTTTGTCAGAACACAAACGTTAATTAGAGCTTCAAAATGCCTGTTTGAGTCTCAGATTAAAAATACCAACACATAAATCAAAATGAAGTAATCAATACAGTTGCTGTAATATTCGTGGCATTTGTTACAATATCTAAATAAAAATCCCAGATATAAACACCTCAAAATGAGATAATCAACATCAATTATTCAAATCTCATTGAGATGCTTTTAGAATGCTTAAGACTTAAGACAACAATTGATCAAGTGGGAACCTCAGGCACACACTCTCAGTGTATAAAGTAAACCTCAACATATTTGATGATGTATAGCTTGTTAATTTGTTATTTTTATGCATTAATAAAGCACTATTCTTCTGTATTCTTCACACTTGTCTTCTGTAAAAGTCCGCATATCATCTTAAAAATCCATCACTTACTAGAAAAGAAGGGAAAAACAATCTCTGCACAAAGAACCAATGCTACAGAACACACACTAGTCAAGTTCATCTTTCTAAACATTATAATCTTTTACTGGTTCTTCTCACTGCCCTTTTAACTCTTATACGAGGGACGCTTTCCAATAGACTGGGGTTTTTCCTTTTTATGTTCACACTGGAAGAAACATCAAGTCTGTTTGGGATTATTCACTGTTCAATTCAGTTTTGGAGTCATACAGGACAATATAAACCTTTTTTGGCATACCTAAAACTATGGGAGAAGTTGAGAAGGACCCATTTCACTTCTTCACAAGAAAAAGAGGGCAAATTTCAGGGCTCTGCAGTACATTTCATCTCTAGATTTGTGATTAAATCCTGCATGTCCCAAAACAGAAGACACTACCTTAAAAAATTCACAAGATTAACGAATCTTGTAGCTTTAACCCTGATGATATTTAGATGTTAAGGCCCACTGTTGTCTAGTAACACAGGTGTCCTAATTTATCTGAGCAACATCACTGACACCACCATACCAAAGAATTTCTGTTCTTACTGAACATTTTCAATTGGTTGCCATTTCTGTCAGTATTTCAAAGCTTTAAGATTACCAAGGAACAAGAAACTATTGGAAACCGAAGACATGGCACCGTAATTCACTAGTACACAGCCAGGGAACTGAAGACAAACCCTTTAGGAATGTTATAATAATAATAAGGCATTTAATAAACAAATGAAATCTATATTACTTCCTAACTACTAAGTCCTCATTATGAATCTCGCAAGCCAAGAAAATGAAATTGCAAATTGTGATCAGCTACAGTAATTCACCTACGAGAATGCAGGGTACCTTCAAATAAATTCATTATGCATCTATTGCTTAAAAACGCAAGATAGCAGCAAATATAAAACCACAACACATCCACAAATTCACATAACTTTATTTTATCAATTCAGAAAACAAAATCAAGTACAGCTCATGCCATGAAGAGGACTGAAACCACAGTAACTTTCAAGCTACAATAAATATGACCATGTGCATGCAGCCATGTGACTTACACTCAGACTTCATCAAGCTGGCTTTAAATGACGTGCACTTCATTACTGGCTAATGTAAACTAACATGAAGTAGCCAGCATCTCCAGGGATTGTTTCATTTCTGCATATGCTGAGGACAATGTGAAAGCTGCAGGGCTTTTTTCGTACTTGGTGTTCTGCTAACAGATTTTAAACTATCTTCCCCCACCTCCTGCTCGCCCCCTTACCAAACATGCATAAAAATATTATATATAATTGCTAAAACTTAGATTTTAAAAGTGCTGTATAAGACTAATCATAGATATTTATAGTCTGCACAAACTTTGGTTGCTCATCCATGGCAAGCATTTAATAAAGCTAGTTCATCTGGAAAGAAGTTAAATTAAATAATCCAAAATGCATGTGATGCATATTCAGAAAAATATGGTGTTCAGAGCTAACAACAATGAAAATTGTTGCCTTAGAAAAAACAAAGTCTGTAATTATTTTTTTCTCCTCCATTCCCCCTCCCCAGTTTATTTCACTGCATCACCAAAGATTATATATATATATGTATATATAATAAAGAGCTAGCATTTTACCTGTTTGATGCAATTTTCTTTATTCTAAATAGAAAGATTGTATTAATAAGAGGAAGTTTCAATAACTGTATCATCCTTTTTTAGTGCAAGCTAAGACTCCACACACTTTCTAACATAGAAAATGCAGATTTGTGTTTAACAAACAAACAAAAAATCCCTTGAATTTTCCATCAGATAAACATAAGAAAATCAGAATGTTAAATATCATCATCAGTTGGGGAGGCACACATCTTTTCTTTTTATGCAGTTATGTTTACACATTATTCCAAACAGCCTCTGAAGTTAACAGGACAGTTGCTAATGGCAGGGATTAAACAAATGCCCATGAATAAATAGCAACTGTAGAGACAGGAGACCCTGAGGACTCAATGGAACAAGAGCACAAGGCATAATCGAAGTCCAGCACAGTTTCTGAGCTTTGTTTGGGTAGTCCATCTACAACAGCTCCTTATTGCCTTCACCCAGCTCTGCCCTGGAGTCAGACGGACAGGAGGTGAACCCAAGTGATGTAAGCTTCACCTCTGTCAAATCCTGTTGTCTGCACTCCTCATACCACAAAGCAAATTACCATCTCTGCTCTGTAACATGTAATTAACTCACATGGTAAAAGCTTCCAAGCCACACAGCCCCTTCAAGGAAACCTCTGCTGGCAGCCACTAAGCCTAAGTTGTTTTTTCTGTAGCTATGGAAACATCAAACCAGTAAATGATATTTCTCCTTACCTACATCAAAGGCAATCTGATTTTTAAGTTGTCTGAAGATGATGACATTCCTTAACTTAAGAATGTTAGCAAGCTTATAAGGACCACATGTAAAGTATCAGAGTGAAGAAGACAAAATGATAATCATTATTTTCCTTCTGGTAAAGGCTTTTCAGTGTTGATGATTTGCCAACATATCCCCCTCAACAAACACACCACAGTAAAGCTTCGGTACCCAGAGGACGAGGGAAGAGCTGGGCACACCACCAGAAGAAGTAGCAGGCACTAGCATGTTTGTAGTGCAAAATAATTTAACATTACTTCTGAAACAACTTCTCGATATTATTCCTGTTATCAGTTAAATCTACATTAATAATAATTCTTTGACTGTTATACCTTCAACATATTAAATATGTTGAATATCATTGTTTCACTCTATCAACGTCCTACATCTTAAAAAGCCTTGTAAAAGGCATACTTCACCACAAATATTCCTACTGCTCTAAGTTATTCATCGTAAAAGCTTATTTCCCATGTACTGCTTTTTACAGTTATAAAACACAACATAGTTCAATCGCATCTATCATAACACAGAGGTGGCCGTGAACAAATACTACTTACTAGATGATTTTTAAATTAAGACCCGATTAGTCTGTGATTCCTGATGACTAGAGTAAAAACAAAAAGTTAAAGAAATAAGAATGGGATATGGACATACCAGTCACTCACAGGAACAGGCGTTTTGTGCCAGCAAAAGGGGTAGTACGAGCTGAATAAATGACATAACTTCAAAGGAATGGAAGACACCCACAAGATAAGTAATACTACCCCATTTCTGCAGTCAGGATTAGGGAATTGAAATGACAAGAATAATTCCATTTTGATGTCCACAAAGTCCACAGTTGACACCTTCTGACTTCCACCCGTTTAAGATGATGAAAGATGGAGTACATGGACAACATTCTCCTAACAAGGACACTGTCATTACAGTTGTAAAACAGTGGGTCACATTCCACTGGTACAGATTTTGTATGATTTACAGTATGCAGGCTCTTACTTATTGGTAGCAAAAACACATAGCTAATTGTAGTGACTGTGTTACAGAACGTTTTGAGGCTAAGAACATGCTCTATCAAACAGTATTACTTTGTATCTGTTGTAGTGCAGAAATGAATAGGAGACACTACATCAAGAGTAACTTACATTCTGCTTTATGAAGAAGCAATTTTGCTTCTGAAAGGTTCTAAGTGATACCAAGCAAAGCATTCACAGGTAGGCCAACGGTCATATAAAGAAGAATAGAACTCACCCAGCTAGTGAAGAGGCCCTCTGGCTATACAACTCTCCTTCACAGGAAGCAGCCTATGTCCAAGAAATATCCTCTCTTCAGTGGCTGGCCCTTATACGTATGAGCCCAGGCTTGCTCCACCCCTTCTAGTTACCTTGGGAATGCAGGTGCAAACAGTTTGCCTGTGCTCCCTTGGCCCCCCACAGCCCTTCATCAGGTGCTCAATCATCAGTTCAAGCCCTAGCAGTTCCCTGTGTGTAAAAGCTATTTTGGGCCAAGTGAAATTGCTGTGATTTTTGTTGTTGTTTTATTGTCTTGTTTTTAAAGCAAATCTCAAAATTAACTCAGTTGTACTATATGAAATGAAATATAAAAAGGGGACAGAGGACTCCAATAAGGTGTGCTTCATCTGAAAGGAACCTGGAAAATGTGCTCCTGAATCTCTTCTGCCGCGAAGGGCTATCAGAACTAGAATGAACAAAGAATATAATCAGTGCCAATAATACAGTAATATATTAGTATATATGAAGCCAAAGCACTACACATTTCACTTTACATATTCCCTTAATAGCCTGCACTACCCCCTAACAAGAACTTTGTAGCCGAGTATTCTCATAGGCAATAAAGACTGTATGTTGATTTTCGTTTTCTAAGCTCCAAGAGCTTTATAATCCAGGCCTACAGATCAGCATTATTTTATATCCTCAATGAATTTCCATTTGCAAAAACACAGGAACACAACTGAAACATTCCTGAGCAGTCTGCACACCCTGAAAGCACAGAAGTTCTATTAGTCACAGGCCACTTGGAGGGGTGGGAGTTCGAGAAGTGTTTTGTTTCCTTCTTTCCCTTCTGTCATTCCCCTTGTGAAAACGAAAATATGCTTGTTACTATTGTACGTAATTACTTTATATCAGAAAAAAAAAAAAAAAGCTTTCAACTAGATGCTAGAGAATTACTTACTTTTTTTTATGAATTAATTCTTCTATCACTGACATCAAATTGGCCATAAAATACCACGATTTTAGGGATATGGATATTGTCAAAAAATGTTTCCAATTTAACTCTAATATTCATATAACACAAGACTGCACAACTGGGGAGCAGATACTCTTGAACTGTTTTTTTTTCATAAAGGCAAAAAACACTTTAAAGGCCATTAATATTATTAGTATTTCCTATGCATGCTAACAGACTGATTTCTTTTATTTTTACAAGTTAAAAATAACACTTCTGAAGAGGCATGAGTGAAAAAGAAAAGACACCTCATATGCCAAAAGAACAATTTACCATCTTTCAACTGATAATGAGATTGACAGGTGTCAATCAGTACAGCCATGCCTAAATCTCTATTAGATATGCATATAAGATATACTAGATACAGTCCAGAAGAGCACACAAGAGCAGTATGATTGGAATGCCATCTTTTGAATCGTAAGCAGTTTTACCCTAGCCCCCCTAAGCTGTGACAGTGCATACTTCTGCACGGAATTAACGTGGGATTTACAGAATTGCAGGGGCTGGAAGGGACCTTTAGAGATCATCTAGTCCAACTCCCCTGCCAAAACAGGCTCCCTAGACTACACTGCACAGGTAAGCATCCAGATGGGTCTCAAACATCTCCAGACCTTTTGGGGAAACAGTAATGAGGAGCAAGAAAGGAAATAAAGACAATAGATAAACTATTTCATTTTTCCACTGAATACTGTCAAGACCAACAGCTTGCGAGCTTACTTATTTGATTTTATATTAACAGGATGATCCATTTCAAGCATCTAACAGGCTTCACACTCTTGAGTGAGAGAATATGGAATCTGTGTCCTGGTCTACACATCAAGATATTAAAATGCATCTACATGGAAACATGCAAATAGAAATAATTGCACCTAGTTAACATGCTGAACAGGCTCCTACAATGTTTTTCTAGTATGCTAGTAAAATTAAAATTGCAACCAGCCATCCATCTCTACCCTTGCAAAAATCATACATCTAGCTGCAAAAATGTTAAGGTTTTGGATCTCTCAAATTCACCCACTGACCAACTACACTACTTGATTCCTCTCCAGTCTAATCTACAGGTTTCTAAATAGATCATTGTCTAACCTCTATTTCAAAAAATAAGTATTCATATCCATATTTTTCCACATTTCAATCATTCATTCTCAAGCTCATAGACATGAATGATGGGTCCATGAGCCACCACCTCCATGACTGGGATGGATAAGCTGTTATGTTGTTAGAGAACAGATGAAAATAAGGGACAATAAGTATTTTAGGTTGTCTTCCATTATTATTCTAGTCAAAGTTAGAAGAAAAAAGCAAAATGGAAATGTTTCTTGTACAGAAAACGTTTGAGGCACCAAAAGATTTTGATATAAAAAGGAGCATTTCACTACAAATAAAGCAGATGTTTAATAAGAGGTAGCAGTTGCAAAGAGCTATGGGTTATCCTCAGCATTTTACTACCACATTCACCCAGCACACTGGCTAACAGTAAGGAGCTTAATACCAGCAGTTCCTCTGTTTCAGCACAGATCTGAAACAAGTGAACAGAACAGAACCCAAAAGCATTCCCTTTCAGCAACACAGCAGTTACCTGACAAGAACAGGTATGAACTACACCAAAACATCACTTTTGCATACAGGCATGTTTGCAAGACATGCACATGTAGTGACAGCAGCCTGCAAAAGAGAACTTGCATTTGCAAACAGCAGCTTCTAGTGTAAAAGAAAAGCAAGCAAGCCATCAGTACAGTCTCTAAGCACATAAACGTTAAAAAAAAAATTCAAACTTTTATGCTTACATATCTGTACTTTACCTTTCCAGAAGCCATTGAAAAGCAGGAGCACTGCCCCGCCTGCACACTGAGCATGGCTTCCTACCAAGCACCTCCCACGACAGCACGCCATGAGCGTGAGCCCTCACGAGGGCAGCGTGGCAGCCACCAACTGCTGTGCCCTCCATCTCCTTCCCCATAGCCATTTTACCTCAGAAGCTGCCCCTCTCAGAGGACAAGCACACACCTTCTTTTCCCTCACGCCACTAGTTCAAAAGCTTCCCTACAACGTTACCTTGCTTCCACGCCAATCTCCAACCTCTTCCTGTTGATTCTCTCTGCCTTCACAACCCTCACAGCTGCCCTAGAAACCCCGGCTACAGTAGCGGCCCTGGCCCACTCGTGCCTCGCTGGGGCTGGGAGAGGTGCCCTCCCTCACCCACGTGCTGCCCCCCTGGCTGCCTGCACCCTACAAAGGAGACTTCAGCTACATCAGTTTGCTGTAAATTAGCATTCAGTGCAACTCTAAATGTAATTAATATAAATATGAAATGTAGGTGAAAACCAGGGATTTTGTGCTGCCACAGTCCCAGAATGAACTTTCTGGAAGCTGATATCCATCAGCTGTTAAAACTGAGTGTGTTGAAACTGAAATATTCCATAAATCACAATTCAGTGCCAGGCATAAAACACACGAGAATGTGTCAAAGAATTTCTGTTTTTCTTCTAGCCTACGTCTCACTCTCGAGCAGTACATGCTATATGTGTACACTCTCTTTGTGGAAGGCTCACTCCAGGCATACAGAGATGTAATCAACAGCAAATTTTCCTGTGGTAAAAATTGATAATGTTTAGCATACGGGCAGCCAGCAGTCGCTGTGCAGAGAACGGAAATGGAAGGAAAGGACATCATTTCTGAACAGACACAATTAAGCCAGGAACTGCTGAAATAGATGGAGTGAAACACTGTGCAATGAATGCTGAACTTATCCTGAGCTCAGCAGTAGCACCGATGCAGCCCAAAACACTGGGGGTCTAAACGCCAACCTAAACTGTTAATAAATATTACAAAACAAGGCTTCTGAAATTCCATTGCTCTTTTCCTGTATATCTGAACTCAAAATCTCCATGGAAAGCCTGAAGTGTATGATATTTTAAAGGATGCTCTGAATGTAAGAAAAGAATAAAGTGTGATAACCAATGACTTAACAGATTGTGGGAAGAGAGGTGTTTGTACTTCTGATAGTTAGTTAATTGGCAGTTTTAGAGAGCAGTTCTCAATTAAGCTGTAGATATGTGTGGATGAGCTTTGTAACTTAATAATGATTAATGGCTTTATGATGCCGTAAGTACATACAAAACAGAGTTATAACTTCTATAACTTAGCCGATACATTCATAATTTTTCATTAAGTAGTTTTGTAGAAACACATAAGGTAATATGTTTCTGTAAGATGGAATGTAGTGAACTTGACCACAAAGATTTGATAATGGTAATGTACTTCATGAAGAGCTGAAAGTGTTCAGCAAGTTGTGGAGGGATAAAACAAAATGATTTTTGAAGGCTATGATGTCCGTGATGATGAACATATATTGCTGTACCATGCATAGTATTTTGCTTTAAATCTCTTCAAAATCTTACTATTGGTTCTGAAAGAAACCAGACTTCTATGACAGAAACTCTGTTTTGGTGATGATAGTGTTAGAAAGAATACCTCAGAATACCTCAACCTCATATCTATTTTTGATTGCACAAAAAAAGGCAGATGATGCGCAGCGGAACATAGTGTCTAGGGCATATTCTCAAGTTTCTAGAGAAAGAGGCAGTGTCTATATTAACTGCCTTCACAGAAGTTAATAGAGGCACAGGTTCCAACAGATCTATCCAACCTAGAGGTCATTAGAATCGCAAGGTTTATTGGAGGGAGAATGGGAAGCACAACAAAGTTCTGCAGAAAAAAAGTCTGCTGCTACAATGCAATTTGTCTAACTTGAAGACATTACACAAGCAACAACAGAGTAGATAGTGGGAAGGAAAAGGAATGTTTTTGTCCTTCCTGAGTGTTAACAGGGATTGATATGCAGCTCTTCTCCTTCTGATGCCACACTTAGTATTGGCAACACCTCTCATCTTCACTGGGAGAGATTGAAACTTTTGATTTCTTTGCCAAAATACGCTGTTGTTAACAAAAAAAGAAAAATATTCATTGAAATAGAACTAAGACTATGCTCTAAAAGAGCAGATCCTGTATCTGTCACATTGATTAAGGCTCAGAACGTGAAAGCAAAATAAAACCTGAAGGAGGACTGTAAATTACTTAGAATTCTGAGCAGCAACCAGACAGTATGATTTTTTAGCTAGCAAATTCTACATGTATTCTTCCTACTGAAACTGGTGCAAGTTTTCTGATGGATCTCAGGAAGAAGCTTGTGTCAATCCCAGGGATTTAAAACCTGCTTAAAGAACATAACCTGAGCTTAACTATGGGGCTGCTAAGGCCTCTCCATAAATTTTACATAAGTTTATAATGCTAGAGCGATGCCTGCTGGTTCACACAGCGAGCTAAAAAGCAGCCCCTATCCACACATCACAACCTCAATTGCTTATGACAAGACAATACAGTGAGGGGAAAAGACAAGGTTTTATTTAAACCTCCCTACAGTAACTCATGGTAATTTACCTTCAGCAACACACAGGTTTTTTTTAAGGAAAGCAGTATTTTAAACAATGCTGCTATACAGTGTCTGAAATGGGGAATAGAAAGGCAGTAGAACATCTCAGAAGCCTGCAGTAAACAATTCTTGTTTGGCAACAGTTGTAGAAAAATATATGAAAAGTGTAGCTGAACAAATCTTTGACTTTGACTGTAATAAAAAGCTTACTTTACTCCTGGACCATTTGCAAAAGCTGTAGTGAAGATGATTAAAAAGGAGCAAAAAGGAAACAGTATTTGCATTCATTCTGGTAATAGAATATGAAATTAAAGCATGAAGGGATTAATGTTTTAAAGCTTGACTTGCAGTGATAAAGCTAAGGTATTAGACGAGACAACATAACCGTTACAGGATAGACAAGCAAAGAAAAGGCAGCACATGCCTTAAAGATGAGCAAGGCAACCTAGAATGGAATTACAAAATGATTAATCAATACAAATGAGAAATAGTACAAGGAAAGAGAGCTTGGTGAGACTTCTTATGGGACTCAACACTGCAGCCGCTTAAAGATAATGAAAGGAGCACAGCAAAGCCAAAGAAATGCTTTCATTCAGTAGCAAAGTCATTTGTGAACAGTTTAAATTACCCTAATCACCTCCCCTCCAGCCGTCAGTATGCTCTGTCTCTTTAGTTATTAAAAAAAAAAGAGTTTGGGGAAATGAGTTCTGCGAATCTAAGCTGCAAAATAATTATACACACACCGTTTTAGCATTTTAACAATGCAATCCCAAACATTTGTTCTCATTAGAATGCAAATCGACTCATTTAATAATCCCACATGAGAATTCCACCACACTCAGCTTAAAAAGCGCAGTGGTATTCAAACTATTATTAATAAATGCCAAATATGGAAAAGCCGGTTTGTTTTTCCAGAAGCTCAGGATAGATAAAAGACATATAGAACATTTTTTCCAACCAAAATTGTTTAATTGAAATTTAACAGTGGAAAATTTAACAGTGGGATTGTCTTAAAAAAAAAAAAATCAAGGTGACAGCACCCTCTGCTTAGCATAGATACGCTCTCATTCAATAAGGCTGAGTACTACAGCCTGTCATACAAATCAATGACATCAATTTGCTTCAAGTGGAGTCTAATTTCAGTAAGCTACTTCACTGTTAATAGTTTTAACCTCTGGTACAGATTCAAAGCACTGTTCTGAATTCTGTCATTTCCGATTTATCAATCCAGGCGGTGGTGTCATATTTTCAGTACGGCTGCAAATTTTGATAATTAGAGAAGGACTGAAAAAAACTGTAGGCTTAGCAATACTATAATAATTAGACCTTATATTTATTATCCTATTCTTGTCCTGTAATGATTTAGCTTTTTTTATTATGGAATAAAATGGACTATTTCATAACCATCACAAGGAGATCTAATCTAGAACAGAAATTATGTTCTAATTGAGCTCTCTAAATAATTAAGATATCTGTAACGACCAAGACAGATACAAAAACAAAATTCTGAGCCTGAAGCATACATCTTTTTAAATAAGTCTCACTCAGATACTTCTTACAAGTGAGCTACGGATAGCAATTTTAATTCCCTACATTTCTGATACAAGGGAGAACTGCAAACTAAAAGGGATGCTCTGAAAGTAATGCCTCCTATTTTATAACGTTGACCTGTGACATCAGAGGTGGGTGTTGATGGGATGGCCATCAACAGAGGCTGAGAGGTTGAAATGTCCCAGAAATATTCCACTACATTGTATTACCGTGTGACAGATGGCAGCAAAAGGACAGTCTGACAAAATGGCATCAGATGTGAAAGTGTGTATGAAACAAAAGTGTGGAAGCAAATTCCTTCACACAGAAAAAATGGCAGCCACTGATATTGACACCTGCTGAATGTTTATGAAGACCGAACAGTGGATGTGAGCCCAGTGAAGCAGTGGGTGGTGTGTTTCAGCAGTTTCAACAGGAGGCATGACTTCTGGAATGACCTATATAAATACACAATATGCCATTCATAGAGTAGGTGTACAGAAGACCAAGATTCAGACTTGATTCTTGGCTATTTAGGGAATCATTTTCCCTGAGAGAGAAGTTCTGCCCCTCTGCTTATTCAGAATAACATGATACATGTAACAACACATACCAGAACTTATGCCAATAGAAACAGACACAAGATCAATACTAGGTATGACTACTAGCAGCAGTGAAGCCTGCTGGTTTCCTACTCTGTTGCTCCAGATTCCATACAAATAGGTTCTGCTACTGAAGCTAACTTTGCGTACAAATAAGATACCTAGAAGTAGGCGGTGAGTAATCCAAAGGACATGCTCAGCATATTGTGTACACTCAATATTGAATGTTTTTTTCAGTACTGATTGGGCAATGAAGCAGATGCTGAAATATTAAAAGTCTTTTAAAGCTAATACATTATGACAACAAAAACAAATTAAATATTGTAATATGACATGCAGTATAAATTGTCCTTGACAGAAAGTTATAAATATCTGGAGATTCTTTATTTGTTATGAAAATGTCAGCTTGTCAGGAATTTTCTTCTGACTGTTTTAATTACCTCTACACTGTTGCACATTCAAGGTACAATAAACATTTTGGAAGTCTCAAGTCTGGGTTATACAAGTGTTGCTGAGTATTCACTTCCAAAAATTTTAAGACAAAATAATTCTATTTTTCTTCATTGGAATGCTAAGGATACAGCTTATTGCTATATACCCACTTCTTGCTGCTTCATAAAGCTCTATCTCACACACTGCTTGCCCAGGCAGAACCCAGACATGCAAAATTATCAAAAATACTCATCTACAAGGAGACAATCCCAACTCTCCTGCTATCACAAAGTGTATAATAAAGTTCCCAGAATGGTGTTTAACTCATTCAGAGTCTCTGCTAAGAGAGACAAGATTGAGTGATGAATGAGGACATTTTACAATGCGCTGTATCTCTACCACACCTCCAAATTCACTATTCAATCTTGTAGAGCTCGATAATTCTGCTTCACATGAGTAAAAATACACTGTAATGTAATTAGCTGAATATCCTAGAGACACATAGCCCACAGATGGACTAATTTAGTTTACTGGCAATATAATTGCCCAGTAGCAGTGAAGCAATAGATAATTATCCATTGTAAGCTCCTGTTAAGTATGTCCTAATAGATTGATTTCACTGATTCTTTCCTGGATATTTACACAACCTCCTGCATTACATTTACTGTGCACCTAAAACCTCTAGTGAAGATAAGCTCACAATTCTCTTTGAAGGTAAATAGCATAATTCCCATTGTATTGAGGAAGAAATAAAGTTAATCTATTCCAAAGCTTTCTTGTGCCAGCAAGGAATTGAGGAGTTACACAGCCTCATTCTTCATGTCATTTTTGTTTTCTACAAAGAAGATGGGTTAGGGTATTTTGAGGCACAACATACACAATTCCAGCTGTCCTACAGACAGGAATGCGTTTTAACTCCCACCAAAATGACAACAGAATTTTCATTTTTAATTTCCACCTAAAATCAACAGTCTGAGCAATGGCTTGTTGTCACAAAACAGAGACAGCAAGGTCAGTTTAAGCCTGGATCCAGGCCTTTGCTCAGCACATTACCAAGTTGTAATCTGAAAGACTGTCTGGCTAAATAATTAGACTGGAACTGACTACTTCTGTAATCAAAGATAGTCTTTTTGAAAGATATTATCCATGAACTGAAAAATTATAGTGAATTAAGTATCTTGAATTAACAGTGTACAGATGAACTAAGAAATTTAAGTCTGATCCATGTGTGAATTTGAGCTAATATAAAAATTTAGACTGATTTAAAAGTGAAGAAACTGAATCTATGCAAATCCCTGAATTAAGTCATCTGCATTTAAAGTATAGGTTGATGTGTTAAGTATGTTTATATCTTTAAAAGTATCTTTAAAGGATCAATTAAGATTGATAAGAAATGTTGCAACTGTGTATTAAAGCCCCGAAATTACACAAGTCCCTTCCTATACGTTCTGTGATTCTAACATATATATTCCTGAATTGGAGTTCATACTAAACTAGATTCAGCACTTTGTGCAATCTGTTCTAAACAAGTTTTAATTTAATTTTAAGTTGCAGTGCCCATTTATCAACAAATTCTGACTTTGAAACTCCTCTGAGGAAGTATGAATTTTCAGGCAGCCAATTCTCCTCTGATCGAATGAGCATAAGGATGGAGATGGATTCCAAACAGCTCACTCACATAGCCCTGGTGTGCATGGCTGATGATCAGCAACACCATGTATCACCATTCCTGAACCAAAAAGTGCAGATATAAGAAATATCAGCTCTAACCTAGGAAAAGAGTAAGATTTAGTCACACAAAGCATTAGCACAATGTGTTTGGGGAAATAGGTATACTTCCGGAGTTAAAGTATCCATGCAACACAGTATCCAGTGCTTTTAGTTCGAAGACTATGCCTAGGAAGAGAAAACATTCATGATGGATGGAATCATAAAAACACATTTCTGAAGTCTGCGGAAAAAGAGGGATCTCAGTTCAGTAACATCTCTTTTTTGATTAAATGTGCCAGCCTGCTTACATTTTGTATGCTTGTATAACACAGCCAATCACACACAACAATATATAATTATTAAACGAAAACTGATCTGAATTGTATTTGCCACATGCTTTCAGCCATTCCAGATATGCTATTACACAGTCGTGTCTGAGAAATTATCAAAACAGTATGGCATTTTCTTCATGCTGTGTGGCCGCAAGAATGATCTCCTACTTGAGCACTGAGCAAAATACTCTTCATCACATTAGACATGGTTGAGAGAAAGATAAGAATCAATCCAAAGTGAAATCTATTCCTTTCCTTTTATTTTCCTCTGTCCCCTGTATTAAATCATACAGACTCCATGCTGGTCAGATGAAGTTATTGTACACTGCAAAGCATTCTACTGAACTGCAAGAGCAAGGGTTTCTCAAAGTCAGTCATTTAAGCTTCATTAAATGGAACAAAGTAAAGCAGAGGAAGTTATCTTTTTATCTTTTTTTAGGATAAGCAACAATCACATCTAATAAAAATATCAGCTTCAGAATAGTATTTATCGATATCCTAATGCTCCCCAATAACATTACCCAAAGAACACAGCATTTTAAAAACTAAAGAAAGATGATGAGGCAGCTTATTACTTACTATTTTCAGTTGAAGTGCATTCATGTAGATGAATTATACCGAAGTGTTAAATTATTCTGTTGTTTAACAAAACAAATATTTTTAGCTTTTTATGCAGTTAAGATTTAATATTTTACTAGTGTGTTTTTACTTTGCATTAGAGAGAAAAAAGAGCAACAGAAAAAAAAGATTTCTTATCTGAAAAAGTGCATGTTGACATTTGCCATAGTTCTCAGCTAACCAGTTTTCCTCTGGAGAGTTCTGCTGCAGAGGTTTCATTATAGACTTTGATTATAGGAGTCCTTTACTGAACTTTGTCATTGACAGGCTAAAAATAGTAAATTGCACAGTGGTCTGAGATTCATTATTTAATAGACTGTGATAGAAATCTATTTGTAGATATTCCCAATATGAACAGTGCAATCCAGTCTTTATATGAGAACCTGCAAGAATATCCTGAGGTACAAATAAAAACAAACAAAGATTAAGATAAGTTTTCTCATTCTGCTTTCTAAAATGGCCACCTCACTTATGATTTTTCTAACATTTATTCTTGTGATAACTATTTCTTAGGAAAGCTGATATCAGCCAGCTGTGCTCGTGATGCTTGCCAGTACTAACTGAAAACGCCCAAGTTTTGTTTAAAGGTAGCAGAATGAATGGTAACAGCTAATTACAGAAGTTGGTGTGTAGAAAAAGTTGTTTTAGATAAGTCAATGCCTAGAGAGTAGTCTAAAAAACTCAAAGGATCCCATCCATCCTTAGCTCTGAGTATCAGGACACAGACATTAGATGTGCAGGACACCTTAAAACAACCAGGAAGACCTGGACTGCTTTGTCAATTCTCACCTGTTCTTACAAAAATTGCTCTTTAATATGATTAGGAAATAAACCCCTCAAAGAAGATACAAAGCAAAGTTTATGTATTCTGCATGCATCAAACAAAATAGACAGCAATACCAATGCCCGATGATAATGACTAAACTGTAAAGTAGTTCAGGAGAAACAATGACTTTAAAAAGAACTTCATAAACTAATAACAAAAATATAATATGAAGTATACCTATGATTTTTAAAATATGTCTGCACTCAGACTGTCAGAGATACTGTGTGTGTATAGTTACAGGGTTGTTTTTTTGTTTCGTTTTTTATCAAGATTCACCCTTGATTTTGTTCTTTATGATCATCTTGATACTTCAGGGCACTGGATTTGCCTAAGTTGCTGCATAATAACTGATTGAGAATGCATTGGAGTGCTTTTTTGATAAAGAAGATATTAAAGAACATAAGCCCCCCTCCATAAGCATTTCTGTAATTTGTTTCAAAATGAGATGGATAACACTCATAAACCTGAATCAGGTACACAGCTCTCCACTGTAACAGGACAAGAACTGAACGTCCTTAAAAGTCAGTAGCCTTAAGGAGTAAACTAACTAAATTATTACAGACTTGTCATTATTATCCTTTATTTTATTGTTTCCTTCTGATAGAGCCTGGTTAAATGCAATGTTACTTTTACTTATGTACGTATGTATATTTATTACAAATCAAGATGCTTATAGGCAACTTCAGGTAGAACTAACAACACTTATACAGGACTCATTAAAAAAAAAATTAAAATTCTCAAGACTGTGAAAACTGCTGTTTCTTAATTGCACATAGACAGGATAATTTGTTCCAATGTTTTATTGCATTAATTTTGTGTAACATTTTTATGCAGTAGAGGCTTTTACTTAACTGTATGCTGCTGAAGCATTATGTGGAGTGATCATAGTAAAAGCCCACCCTATAGTCTCCTGTGCTATGCAGTCTAAAATTTTTTAAATAATATATTATTTTTTTTAATATTAATAACCATGTAACTTAGTGTAAGAATACTGCAAGCATGTAAGAATATCATTGCAGTGGCAGATCTTCTAAAAAAATTAAAAGGTGACTCTAATTTTCAAATTATCTTCCACTTCCTCCCCAGCTACTTTGAATAGGAATACTGGACATATCCAAAATCCATCTGGATGCCTACCTGTGACATACAATGCTGTATGTCACAGGGAATCTGCTTTAGCAGGGTGTTGGGCTTGATCACCAACTGTCCTTTCCAACCCCTACAACACTGTGATTCTGTATCACTGAAGTTATGTTGTTTTTCTGCAAAGATATTTCTATACAAACCTGATGTTTCAGAATAAAATGGAATGGCAGACTACTCAGAAAAGTGATTAAAAAAACCCACCAAAAAAAAAAAAAAACAGGAAAAATTCCCACACACTAACTGTAGTGTATGTTTGATCAGACTTTTTCGTTGTACATGTTGGTTAATATTAAGGTTACTCATGCCAATACCATTTAATGGCTCGTGAATATGGCATTCAGACTTCACCCAGAGCTCTGAAGCTTCACTCAGCACAATCCTTTGGGTCTGCTATTTTTGCCTTCAAAGATCTGTGCATAGTTCAGTGAGTAGCTGAGGGAGACTCAGAACATCCAAAAACAACCAACTGCACTTCCATTTAGAGTGGCAAATGGAGCCACAAGCTACTGACTGAAGATAACAGTGAGCATAGAGATGAGTAAAGCTGGACAACTGACCAAGGAGTAATCAGTCCTCACCAGCCTGGCTGGTACTATGGTCAAGAAGAGGTTGTTAAATGTTGTGCAGTTTCATTTCAGCACGGCTTTTCACACAGTGTCTCAACCTGTCCTTGTAGCCATATTGGTGATAAGCAGACTGGGTAAACGAACAGTAAAGTGAGTGGAATACTGACTGGGTGAGCCTTTGGTAAGCAGTACAAAACTGGTGACTGATGTCCTTTACGGACAGATGCTCGTACTAATATCATTTAATGTTCTTATTTACAACCTGGAACATGGGATGAGGTGTACTCTTGGGAATTATTTTCCAGTTGTTCTGGAGAATTTTTTAGGCCTGAAAAAGCAAGTATTTAAAAACATATAAAATCAAAAATGATATAATTGATCTGCTTCTCTATACATTTTGTACAGTGACTAACTTGTCTTTATCAAATATGATCACTCGTATTTCACTACAGAGTAATAAATTATGGTTTCTGAATAGCACCTTCTCCTTAGAAAGAGGTGTCTCTATTCATATATCATTTATTACTGTATGGAGAAAGGGTGGTATTTAGAACAGTTTCCATCAGAATATGTTCAATCATTTTCTCAAGACAAATGCACAGAGTTTTTACTTACTGAAATCTATAATATGCTAGGAAAATGAGAAGGGTCAGTGCAGAACAGTAAGTTTGATCACTGCAGTTACATATACATTTTGCATAAACGCCTAATTAGGGGCTCGATATATGCTGCTCACTCATCATGTTAATCACAAAATCATAAAACAATACAAGGATTTTTGGAATCTCCATTGCTGTAATGAACCAATGAGAAAAAAAAATCTCTTAAGATACTTCAAATCAACGAAGAAGCAAACAACAGCATTTCAAAATCTTGCTTGGTGAAAATGCTGCCAGAAGAACTAATATACTGTCAGTCTTAACTATTAACTCCAAACTTAGAAATATTTCAGAGAAAAGGTATAATTGTTCATTAAAACTTGATGTGTGATGGAAGGCTGCAATGTCACAGTTCAAAGCACTATGAAAAATGAAGAGTTTATTTCAGATATTTCCAGTAATTCATGTAATAACTACTTAATGCTTTAGAGAAGTTCTTTGAGTCGAAGGAGAAACAAAGCATCTTCAAAGGAAAAGCAGTAGACAGGAACACTTCTGGAGAAGACGTGCCCAGAAACATTCTTGTTCTGCACTTATGCTCTTTCCTGACTTCAACTGTTGGCCACCATCAGAGGTGGAGTGTTAGATTCAGGTGCAGGCATAGGTTACAAGTACGGATAGATGCTGAGCTAATGCAGATGTGTGGTCTAATTGTACATAGTCACTGTAATGGCATGTTTAAATTTCTGTTTACACAGAAGAAAACTGTGGAAAACTGTGAAAGCAAAATACACAAAAGAACAATCTGTGCTTTCTGCTGACACCTCAAAGAGGAATGTGGAGGTCTCACTACATACCGTCAGGGGAAGCAGAGAATAATAAAAGAGTATAATGAACGTAGTGATCTATGTAATGAGGACATTCTCATTCACTTGCATGATACATAAACACACAAAAGTACATAAACAGTCTAAAAAATGTTTTTCTTCCACAGAATGGAGAAAAGTGTTAAAATAGTAATATAATAAATCCAAATTTCAGCAACCATAAAATGAGTGCTTCTGATAATTTCAGGAGCTGAAGTTTCAGCAGACCACTAGATGAAGGTTCACATATTTGTGGAAAGGGGAAATACCAGGAGAATACTAAAGAACTGAATTCATTACTGGACCAAAGAATTATTTTCCTGAAGTTATGCAGGAAGACAGTAAGAAAGTAAGGAAGCCTGGTGCTGATTCCTCAGACCTTCTTCCCATTGGCAGGAAGGGAAGTTTCAGGTAAAAACTGGGAGCTCTGTCCAGACGATCTGTATGACACATTTTCTATTTGAAAAGAAAGAAAGAAACAAACAAACAAAAAACCCTATCATTTGAAAAGACTGTTTGGTAACCCATTCTCATTACTGTCATTACCTAGAAGGAAAATAAGATCAGTGTTTCGTCTAAAATCAAACTAGATTAGTTAATCCAAGGTGTAGACTGCAACTCGATTAAAAGCCTATTGAGTAGTGCTCTGAGACTTGACAGATGTGAGACAGAAACCACTTACTGCTAACATTCAAACACCAGGTCAGGAGTCGGGAATAAAAAACAGATCAGAGTTTCCCTCAAGGAGAATTACAATGCTAAGGACATAGTGCTATCACCAGGCTTACGTAAGACAGTCAGCATTTCAAAAACATGCTATAACTCATTCTCACAATGAATTCCTTTGAAGAAAGCCAGAAGTCAAAGCATAGAGACTGGAAAATATGTAGGGGAAAAAAAAAAACAACGCAACTTTTACACACAGTCTTGACAAAACATTATTTGTTCTTAAGCTAATACACTGTACAAAGCTCTAGAATAATTGTTCAACTCTTCCTTTAAAACCAGAATAAAGTTCATTATTTTTTGCTGTCAGTGGATTCAGAAAACTTGACTAATTATGTATTATTTACTTGTCATATTTTTAAATAGCTTTTCGTACACTCTCTGAAATATTATGTACAATTGACCATTATCATCACTGCTAACACAGAGGTTAAATGTTTGCTATTCCAAATAGGCAGAACAGTAAAGGGCAGAGGAAAGGGCATTACTTCTCTTTCAAATGGTTTGACTTCTCAACATTGTTGGCTAACTTATTGTATTTATTTTCTAATAAGAAAAACCAATGATTCTATCAGGAAAAAAGCATTCTATTCATCTATGTTCTTCTGTTTCAATGTCATTAATAATTACTAAATTGAATGTCTTGTTTACGGACAGATTATTTTTCTTCTAGATAAAAACATTCATAATTAACCTATTCAAAACACTTTCTACATTGTGCTTTAATACAGGCTTTACAGCAAACAATCAACAACTGCAGTTTTATAACGCTTTCTATTCTCAGTTCTGCACCTGTAATTACACTTCAAATATTAGGACAAGTTAGAATAGAGCACTGATTGAAATTTTGTCTCAAACTCATTTCTTAATAGAATATTCCACAAATTTCAATAATGTCTTACTTCTGAGTAAAACGGTCTCAAGGGTTAAAATTCAGAAGATAGAAGAAGATTTGAAACAAAATTTCCTGACAACGAACATTCAAAACATGTTGAGAAATGTGTGTTTAGGAAGGAAGGGACACTCCAGAAAGGAATTCTAACCAGATCTGGTAAATGTAACGTGAAAGAGACGTGTCTCTTAAACCGTTATGGTACTTTTCTGTAACAGAATCATCACAATCCAGTCCTTGAATCGTTGCTATTCACCAGAGAAAGCAGTGAATTCCAATGGCATATTTCCTGCAGCACTTTAGTTTCCTCTCCATATCGATTTAAGTGCACACTAGTTTTTCTTAGTGACTCGTGGAATTTCATAGAAATCCTAGAATGAGTTGGATTGGAAGGACCCCAAGGACCATCAAGTTCTAACCCCCTACCACAGACAGGCTTGCCAGCTGCTAGATTGAGTACAAGGTCAGATTGCCCAGGGCCCCATTCAAGGAGGCCTTGAACTCCTCCAAGGATGGAGCATGCACAACCTTTCTGGGCAACCTGTGCCAGTACCTCACCATATATTCAGCAAAAAACTTCCTCCTGACATTTAATCTAAATCTCCCCTCCTCTAGTTCTAAACCAGTCCCCCTTGTCTTATTCACTATCTACTCTTGTAAAAAGTTCATTTATCTCATGTTTATAAATTCTCTTCAAATATTAATATTTAATAATTCCTGTTAGAAAGGAAATAGGGGTCTCATAGCCACATAGAGATCTGTTGCCTTTAGATTTTCCTCCTATTGTGCCACTCAAATGGAATCGGATAAATAAAATGGTAGAAGTAAAAATGAATTGCCAGTTTCCAAGGTCTCTGGATATCCTCTCTAAAAAAGTAAATTAATTGTCAGCACTGAAATAAAATACACTGCCCTAAATATGAGTAGTAGTAAATAAATTTAGAGGAAAATAAGAAACAGGGAAAATAAACATCTATGTGAAGTATCAGAACATACAAAAAAATGCTAATATAGTATTATCTCTAAAAATAAAAGATACTAGATTTCACTTATGAGCAAGTAGATTTGTAGAGATTAGTAAAACTGACATCCACTATAGACTATTAACATTATTGCCCTTGACTAATAATTTCCCTTAGCACAGTACTGAGCAAGAATGGTGTTCAGGAAAGAAGACTGCCCAAAGTCAGCTGGTAATCACTTCAATAGGCCTTCATTCAGGTCTCAATTCTGAGCTGAAATATTGTAAGACTTCCTCAACAAGTTTTTCAGTATGCTGAAAACTTAAGAATAAGCTTTACTGGCATTTTGAATATAGGCATTGATACAACTCAAGCTTCTCATTTCCATGACTTTCAATTTATTGTTACTGTTTGTGAAGATGACCCTTAATGCAATTAATAAATGTTAGAATTGTAGATTTACTTTTAAAGGTATTCTTTTCTAAGTTAACCTAGCTGAAAGTACATCTAATTATCAGTAAGATGGGAAATAAACACTCTGTTTTTACTTCTTTAACCTAAAAAAAAAGACATTCTGCCAACATTGTTATTTACTCTTTACTTAGATTCACCATTTGCCCAGCTGGCATTATCTGAGTGGTTTGCAATAATGGAGAATCTATTTGCTTTTATTAGAGCATAAGGTACTCAACCACTATAAAACTTATTGTCAAAGCGGTGCTGGCTCTGCACAAAATGATTTCTAATGTTCTACATTTTATTATGTTAAAATGAATTCTCTAGTGCAATTATTGTGCAATGGATCATGGGGGTAATAAGCTAATTGTTGCTTGTTTTAATTGCTTAAGTATGAAGTGTCAGTGATTTATAAGTAACGAAGAAGCTGAGATGAAGTCATAAAACAGTAAATGCCCATAAGATCAAGTAGTGTACTTCTGTAGTGAGGACTATTTCACAATGAAAAAAAAAGTCATTTCAGCCTCTATAATAGTAAACTAAAGAAAAGATGATCTTAAAGCTAGGTATGAATTCTATGAAAACTTCTTTTTAGGTTTATGCAGCCAATAGACCTAATACCATACAGTGTTCAATCAATTGTACCTGTACCTGTTTTGAACTGGAATACAGTTGTTTTAAGAAGCAATGCATATTAGTGCAATCACAGAATTTAGCTATTATCATTTGTTCATACTGTTTATAACAAAGCTGTCATACAGTGAATGGTTTCCCTTGATCCCAGATAGGTATCTATGATAATTAGATGGAATTTTGTCATTCTCAATTGCACTGGCCTACAGAGATAGATGACAGAAAAACTCTTTCGTGTCTTGACCCAATAAGTTAAGCAAGGTTCTAAATTTCAATGTCTTGACATAAGCAAATCACTACGTATGACCTTCTAAGCAGGAGATTTTAAAACCATCATGGGATTTCTGCTTAACAACTCTTAAAATTGCATAAATTCATAAATATCAAGAAAAAAAAAGAAATTCTAAGAAAGAGTCCAAACTGCTAAAACATACCTTTTGAACTTGTAAAATCTTTTTTTGTAGAAGTCCTTCTGAAATTACCTGAACTTATTCTGAAAAGCACTTTACATTTTATCCATCAGTTATTTCTGGAAAACAAATTTCTGAAACACCATGGACACCTTCTGGAAGCAAAGTATGCTGATTTTCTTCTACACAGTTCTAAGTTAAAAACCTATTTTTCCCTCAAACAGATTTCTTAAGGGTTAATGCATCAGTGCTTGTGGCTGCTTAGTCATTTATATTTGTGACACACACTACTCTATATTAATACACCAAATTAAAGATACCAATGACCAAATTCAAATGTCATGATTGCTTCATGAACCTATTAAAATCCCCGTTTTTTAATTGAACACATTTCATCAAAATAGGATGCTTGAGTTATCAGTAACTATCTCGATTGGAAATGCACGTGAATGCAGAGGAAGTGTACAGAGTTGAAATTATTCTAACTTTACATAAATAACAAAGACTCAATGATTATATTTTCTAAAGGAAACTACCACCATATATTCATTTACTTTTCAAATCTTATTAAGAACTCACTGACTGGTTATAATTTGATTCCTGTAAACATTTATGTAATTTTAAATATTAAAGCCTTACTAACAACATGAAACATGTTGATTAGGTAAATCCTTTTCAAACCAATATTGAAGCCTTTAAGCATATGCACTGCTATCACTAACTATATTTACTGCAGACATACAAAAAAAAAAAAAAAAAAAAGCATCTCCCTGTGTCATGCCTGCCCTGAAAATCTTGAATCTAAAACGTTTGGCCAAGGTAGACAAACAAAGGAGAATCATAAATATAGCATCACTCCTTTTATCTTTACAAAGTACATAGAAATTGACACCCCCATCCCCCATCACTGCACCAACTCATTAAAAATGTGTCCATAGGTGTGGAACTTCATCAGTATCCCCACATCCCCACAAAGAGAAAACACTCAGGCTTTATCATTCCTACGAACACAGACACCCTTTATGCAGTAGGGATCCAGAACTCTGTTCAGTGGTAACAAGACAAAGCATTCGACATCGTCATCAAGTAAAACTTATGTTCTTTGATCATACTAAGTAGTATAAATGGAAATCAGTTTGCATCCATAAACAAGATCTTTTTGGAACTACATGTCAGATGCTTTCTTTCCTTTTACAGTTCTGCATCTGGTGAAAACTGGGTTAGGCTATCACTAAGTGTGAAAGCCTGAAATAAAATAAAAGGACATAAAATCCAGCATTGTCTCCAGTTTAGGAAGATACCTTTCATATTGCACAACTGTTAATTCTTTCAAAGGTATAACATTGCACACGCCCAGAGCAATGTGGGTACTACACTGTATCTGAAAGGCTGTTTACCTTCTATTACAGTGCTGAAGAGGAAATTGAGCTATATATGTTTTTTATTGGCTTGGGATATCTATCTGCTATCTGAAATTACTTCTATTTCCATATCCATTATGTGAATTGGATGTGGAAATTATAGTCTCAGGTTTCTTGTGGCATCTGCACACTAATGCTGATAGCGTGTGGACTCAACACCCCTTGGAAATAATTGTATGAGATCACTCACACCATTACATTTGATGCATTAGGTCTATTACATACAGAGATCTCTGTCCTCACTACTGCAAACTATATCCTCAATAGCACTGATATCAAGGAGAGAAATTCACCTCTTATTTAATCATAATCAATGCAAAATTTCAGGATAAAATCAGTTCCTGAGGAAAATCAATTTCTTGGTCATTGATTTGCTGACTGGCACCTTTTCGGTCTTCCATAACAACAAAGGTCAACAGGAAAATACACTTAATGATCACCTAGTAAAGTTGGTTGTGCTTTCTTCTGCAAGCAGGAAATCACTCATATGCATTAGTTATGAAATGGTGCATAGACATAACGAGCTCCTCCTGGTCAAGCCAGAAGAGAAGCTCTGCTTTAAGAATTGTGCTGCTAAACTCATCATATATTGAAAATGAGCAGTGACTTACTGTTTCTCAAGCTTATCAGCTTACAAAGATACAGCAGGAAAATAAACATTGTTAATTTAGCCCTATTAAGCAAAGCATGCTATATTTATAAGGACCATCAACAGGCTCTAAAAACTAAATACTTGTAACAAAAAGTGCAAGTATGCATCTGTACACCTAACTATTCAATTTATGCAGGAAATTTCTAGTTGATGCTAGTAAAACCTGGGCAAATTATTTACATTTCAGTCCCACACACAGCCACTTAACTATCAGCTGAAGAAGTTAAAACTGTGCTTTTGGCAAAGAATTTCTTATCACACCAAATACTGTTTACCTTTTCTGAATTCCCTGCTTTCCCTGTAAAGCTTAACACTGCCACCACTGCTTCATGCTGCTGTGAGTTAGTGCAAACAAGTATGTTTTCCAGTATATCTGAGGCTTAGTTCAAAGTGGTACGAGCATTTTCTGAACTCTGCAAAGACACATCAGTGGGATGCAGAAGATGTGTTCAGCTGCTCTAACAGATGAAGTTAGATTTATCTGAGGATAAATGCTTTAGTCACCAATTACAAAGATGCAAACCCCACTCTAGGTACATAGGTAGAAGAAAAGTCTGTGTTGGATTGTCCTCCTTCGAAAACAGCACTGGAGAGTAAGAAAGCTTAGTCAAAAAGATTCAAAATTAAGATTAGTAGAATTTGGCAATAAAATGGTAACTGACTATTGTCCAATATAAGTTAAGATCAGCTATGCGAGTAGATAAACCACTGTTTTACAAAGACTATCTACACTTCAAGTCTGTATTTTCAAGTCTAGAAGTTAACACTGTTATATTTTCCTGCTACAAAGCTCCTTTCCCACACTGGAAAATTTAAGAACGTACTGCCTTTAGCTATACTCTTTGTTTCATGTAGATAGTAGACTGATAACAGGTCTAAGTTTTCATAGTCTTCTTAAGTAAAAGCAAGAATTTTCGCAGTTTAAGACCTAAGGAGAAGGAGTACTTTGCTTTGTATTTCATTTCTGTGCTGTTGTAGTACAATTTCTCTGCCTGCTTTGCTTTTCTGAGTGCAAGGAACTGTGAGAACAGAGAAATGGAACTGCTTCCTCTGGTGTTTGGGTTACCAGTAGGATTCTGAAAAATTCTATAGCATGTAAGCTTCCACTTTGAATGTTTTTTTTGTTTGTTTGTTTGTTTTAAATATTATTGATATCAAATCATCCTAATAACATACAGAATAAATAATACATGGCCAATAAAACCACATTATCCCTTGCTTTCATGGTTATAAACCATGAAGAGTATTATGAACATTTTATATATAAAGGTAAATTACAAGGTAATAAGAAAACTTGCTCAAAATCACAAGCTATTACCAAAACCACTGCTAGCCAATAATCACAATTCACAGAATTAAACTCTATTGAACAAACATTAAGGAAACCAGTCTATGTTCACTGTTTATAATTGCATCCTGGAGATTCAGTAGTAGGACTGCGCGGAGCTTTTGCTACAAGACTGTAAGCGTGGTGAAGAATACCTAGTGAGCTGTGATAGTGGTTGGTGTAACTGGCAGGATTTGTGGATTTTGGAAAAGGCGAGAAAAAAAGGCAGCCGATGTGTCTAAATCATGTTCATTTATGACAGCCACATTGCATTTCAAATGAAAACACAAAGGGGAACGAAACACAGTTTGCTTCAGTATACAGGCTGAGATGGAGCCTGCACACTGAATCTGGTGCCAAGAGACTTTGCATTTATTTTGCGCGTCGGTTCTTTTCCAAGCTTTGTGTAAAAGAAAGGGAAGTAATTTTCCCTAAAGAGTTTTTTTCTTTAGCATTATTTTTTGAGTCTCATGTTAACGGGAATCATCACAGAAGCCATAAGAAACTATTGATGAAGCTGCATTATTTCCTCACTCTATGCTATTAAGTGACAAAACATCAGTGAAATATATCTTTTCAAGACAGATTTTCAAAGAATAAGAAATTTTGTGAAACTAATATAATCCTTTTACATGTGCCAACTCTGAAATAAACTTACTGCTTTTGAAATAAAGAGGTATACAGGCGAATAGGGAAAAATCATTAACTGTTTGATTTCGCATATTCTTTTCCTCCTCAATCTCAAAATATTCATATTCAGAAGAATTCTTATGTTATCTCCCTGATTTTAAGTACCAGCCATGTGTATTATCCACAGTATTTGTAGATAGATGGATAGGAGCACTTCTTATATGAACATCTTAGAAGAAAAGTGTTCGCTCTTTCAACTGTTGGAAAATATTATTTGAACATGTTAAGCGTGATAATATGAATTCAGAGTAGATGTCATCTATCATCATGTGCTGTCATCTAAAGAGGAATCCAAAATTACAGCCTAATGAGAATAATGACTAGGTTAAATCTGTGCCAATGCCCACTTTTATCATCATTTCATCTGTTTGTGACATCCTCTTTCAAAAGAAAGAGCTGCACCAGTCCCATTTCAGATGAGATATGCTGATCTAAAAGTCAGGCCTTTCAAGAATTTGGCAAGGTTATTCCGCTTTTACTGGGGGCACAGACCAAAGGGGAAAAAAGATGGACAGTCATCAACATAAATGATGAGAGGAAACATCTTCTGTTCTGTTTCACAGAAAATATACATTAACATTCAACTACTATTTAGCGAGATATTGTTACAAAACTGGCAAAAGGCACAAATAACCCATTTCAATAACAAAGACTTAGCTTAAAAAAAAAAGGAGAGGTTAATTATAACTGAACATTCCCTATGGATATCTCAGGAGATACATCTCATATTATTTCCTATTGACAGGTGGTAGTATAAATTAAACGTGTATTATGAATTCAAATTGGATTTCAAATGCTCATCATCCGTACTCTAGCTTTAGAATGGGTTGAGATTATTGTAGACTAAAAACCATAATAAAAACTACCTATCTTTTGTGCCATTTTCTAGATATATTCTTTTTTCCTTTCCTTTTTCTTTCCTATGAGGACAGATTGATGAAATCTGTATAATATTTATCACCTCAGAAATGTATTATTCTGGATTGTATACATATGTTACTTTTGATTAGGTGAAGCAATAAATGCATGCTCCATGGAACAAGTTTAAAAATAGAGCATTTGGGAGGTTGGGTGTTTAAAATGAATAATTATCATACCCACAGGATTAGTTTTCAGACATTAGGAATATAAATGTTGTCATAATGTTATATTAGGGGTTACCAGTCTCCAAACAGCTATAAGACTCTTGGAAAAAAAAAAATGTATCTGTATATCCTCCAAACACGGGCTAATTTAGCTATTCTAATAAACACCAGCTGAATGCACAAACACCACACTGAGTACTCTTTCTCTACTCCTGACCTTCCAGATTTTAACTTGCTTCAAAAAATCAAGCAATTTATAAATACATTTTTCATGCTCATATATATATATATATATATATGTATATAGAAAAAGCAACACAAACCCAGTGACATATTTACTAACAATGTAGAAAAGGCACAAAGAAAATCACTTTTTTTTATAACACTAAAAAGGAGAAGCTACTGTATGAAAAAGGAAAAAATATTAACACTAAAGTCTCTCTCTCTCTGATCGCCATGATCACTATGGAACTTCTTTTTCCTTTTCTTCTTGCTTCCTGCTACTGGCTCAGAGAAGCAGTACAAAATCTCTCCAGAACAATACATCTGGGAAAGAAACATCTATAAAATAAGCTAGGATGGAGGTACTGGAAAAACAGCTATCATTTTACACATACACAGGTAGCGCAAAAGGAAGTGTTTATAGAAATCTACTTCTCCCTAAGGATCTACAAATAGCAAAACATGAGTAGTCAGTGGGTGTGAAGCACGCTGATGTCTCTGCTGTAACTGTTTCCATGAATGAAGTTAAGCATACCATCCAGAAAGACACACGCACCCTCCTACTATGATTTCAATGTCAAACATGCAAAGTTAGAAAGATCCAGAGACAATTTAGCTATTTCATCTTTTAAAGTGTGTCTGTCTGTGCTATAATCTCCACTCGTTGTAAAGGACAGATATACAGTGCTAATTAATACCAACAGCTGTGATGATTTTACAGCCACAGAAGCACCAGTTTGTTATCATGAGCCTCTGACACCTATTAAATTTAAAATAGAAGACTCCTACCATCAAAACATTCACAAATACAAGCTTCAGTTATCTGTCTAGGAATCTATTATTGGCATTTCATAGGACTGCACCGATTTACTTAATCTGTCAGATATTTGCAAACTGTTAAGTCCAGTTTGCATTAAACATTCTCATCAAACATAACAATTGCAAAATTATCTGATTCAAAATAAATGACAGTAATTAAAAACAACAACAATGCCCCTTCCCATGTTAGCTCCAATTCAAAGAAACAGGGTATTTGTCTTTTCTGTTTTTATTAACATGCAATTATCGAAGACATCAGGAATAACTTCATACAAATAGAATAAAAATTCCTGAAGATGGAAAGGACTGTTGTATCTTGATTATACCACCCAATTTAATTAACATATTCCTCACACCATCTGGTCTGACTCACACAAAATACAACAAAGTAGATCACAATTAAAACATTATAAATCTTTAGACTGAACACTTTATCCCATCATTGTTAAAAGCTGGGCTGTCAGAAAAGTGACAGATGATTCCATGGAAGCTAATTCTGCAGATACTTTACAAAGCTCTTTTTGTTAAAAGCATCTGTATATTGATTTCCATATTTGTATCTTAAGACAATGGTGTGCTTAGAAAAAAAGAGCCCCATGTACAAATGAGGCATGGAGTACTTGTCACTTGTCAGATCTGCCTTGAAATTTGGAGACATAATGTCAGGAAATAAAGTATTTTACAGCTGCAGTCAGTAACTAACCAGGGTATTACTATACATTTTCTGTTTGGGGAAAAAGAAAGATGGAAAATGAGAGAACAATATTTTTTGGCTTAGTCTCCTACAAGCCTTTCTACAAGTTCTACAAATGGGCCTTACATTATAAAAGTTCGTGACCAGGTCAGCAAATATAGGAGAGACGTATTAGTTATATTTATCTATTTCTCGTCAAATGTGGTTCAGGTCATACTCAGACAAAAATGGATTCAATTCAAAAAAGAAAAAAATCTTTCTTATTCATTAAAATGGAAACAAGTACAATCAGTATGACAGTAATAATCACCATTATTTCTCCTGAACTTCTACACATCTACATACAAATATAATATAAAAATATGTGGATGGACACATTTATTTTTAGTTCATTCCAGGCCATCTCTGCTGTTTCCTGCCCCACCCCCCCCCAGTCATCGAGCAACATAACAGGAGGCAGAAATCATTAACTCCTAATCAAGTACTAGAATATGGCAAAGATTTACCTGCATGTGCAATCCCCCAGAGATCACTCAAAATTACTTCTGGACGCAGGAAAATTATGACTGTGTCTCATGGTGAAAATGTATCATATCCTTCTCCAAATTTCAAACAGACAGATACCTTTTAATTGTGAAGTGGTAAATATCACAAGATAAAAAAATAAAAAGATCACTGGGAATAGCCTTAAATATAATGAAGTACAGCAAGGTGGACAGTGTGTTCTTCAACACTTCTTAGGCATAAGGATCCAATACTAGCCTTGCATATCATAAACAGCAGACCTGATGTCTTCCTTTTATTTTTTTTGGTAATTTTTTTTCTGTTCTTCTTTCAGCAGCAGAAGTAAAAGCCTTTAGACCACCAGATTTGAGGGTTTTGTTTTTTTTTAAATAAGGAATTGAAAAAATGATTGATACGTTTATGAAATTTATCTTTGCACACTTCACAGAACAGTCTCTTTCCTAGGTGTGAATGCAACCCATTGAGAACCTGTATGGCATAATATGATATTTGTATCAATTTTTTCTTTATTTTTTTTCCTTGTCTTTCCAAGTGCAGGAAGATGCAGAAAGTGATACTTCAGGGGAACATAACTCAGAGCCAGTGGTATCTATTGTAGGACCATGAGTGCTTATTCCCTATTTATTAATACATTTGGGTTGTAATGGAAGAACATATCTGCATACCACCACAAGCCATCTGAGAATCAGTACTCCACTAGCTCTGACAATGCAAAGAAGAAAGAGAGCTCTCTTTTATACTAACATCAGTTAATTTATCCTATTTGAAGTACCATAGTTTTGATTTAGATGTAATTTAAAACCTGCAAAACAGGATGAAATGGAGTTTTAGCTGAAATAGTAAATAATGAGAGATAAAGTGATATGTGTTACCAAATACCATCTATCTAGATTCCTACCAATTAAACAAATGTCAAGATATTGATCTGTTCATACAACACTTCACAAGAGCTTAGTCTTGAATTTCCTGTGGCTCTCAAGGAATTGAAATACAGCTCTCATTCCAGGGGTCTATCATACACCCATGAAAGAGGACCATGCTGATGTTGAGGCTATGCATGTATCAGGATGCCCAGCTGCCACATGTGTGCCACAAGATACAAGGGATTATTTGACAAACTTCACAGATCAACCTGCATGCTTAGAAAGGACACACAGCTCTCTTGAAAGAGCACTCACCTCAGCAACCTATGGGCCACTCAGAAACAGACCCTCAGAAAAACAGCAGTCAGGTCTGTGTTGGAGCCCAGCCTGCTGCAGTCGAAAGGACCACGCTCTTCAGCTCAACGATGGCACCTCACCTGTCACACTTCAACCACACTGCATTCACAAAACTTTTCTTCATTCCCATGGCATTCACAAAGTGTTGTTAAAAAAACTTTTGTGATGCAGATACTAATTATTTGGTTTGGGAACCTGAATAAAAAACATATACCTAAAGTATTCACAACTTCAACTACTCTATCCAGTGCTGTTTCACTTGGATTCTCCAAATCCAACATTATTAGCATCATCCTTTTTGAATAGTCTCAGTCTTTTGAGAGTTGCATTTTAGTACCTTAGGCACCATTTGATTTGTGAAGAGAATTTAGAAGCACAGGAGATATGCTGATTTCCCAGCTTATTATCCAGCCTAACTTTCCTTTTATTTTTTCCTTTTCTTCCTGTCGTGCCCTGAGAAGGCCCCAGATGGAATTTCTAAATGAAAGCATTTGTGGCCACTGCTCCCTACAGAAAATATGCTAAGAGAGAAAGTCTGTGGAGGTACAAAAATCGGGCGAGCAGTTAAAGGGAGAACAAAAGGTATCAGTGGGAATTCAGATGAAAACAGGCAGGAGCTGAGAATGACAAAAACCGTGCACAAAAGAATAAATATTAACTGCCCTCCTATACATACATGTCCTTTCAACAGAATATGGTTCTCTCAAACTACTTTTTACACACTGCCTTCTGAAAGAGCCAAATGTAGCTTCCAGTTTTTATTAAAATCAATATCTTCACATGAACAATTAATATGATCATATTTTCTTACATTTTTTAAATAAATGTCTTACTGCTAAAAAGTTCTGCCCTGCTTGCGTACAGCACAACTCTACTTTTATTACAAATACTTAGCTTAGCAAAGTGTATTAGGATATCATTTTGCTTTTGAAGTGCATGTTACTTGTAATGAGCATAACAGGTGATAAAATCTGTCAAGTTTGTAATATTTAGCCTGCTTTATCAACATTAGGCCTCACTAAAAAGAAACAAAAACAGAACTGCTGATCCAATGATTAAGAAACAGATTCTTTGCCTCCCTGTCAAGTTTTTAGATCCTGCTTGCCAGTGATTTATAGCTGCATGTTCCCTGCCCTATATTAAAAGAGCAAGAGATGACTAACTACTCCAGAATCATAAATGTAATTGGAAGACTACTTTGTAGCTTCAAGGGAAATGTAATAAAATGGATTCTGAAAGACTCTTTCACTGGAGGAGTATTAGCAGGGCTTTGTGCAGAAAGCTTGCATGGCATGACGGAAAAAAAAAAATCACACCTTTATTCTTTAGACATCTACCCAGTCACCTTTTACTTAAACTCATGTAAATGAAGAAAACGAACACTGTTCTGTAACTGAATGGCACATGAAGTAACAGTGTGAAAACAGATGAAACACCATCCTCAGTTCACTGTAATGACCTACAGAGTTGAAGGAGATGAATGAAGGACATCCATACAGATTTCACTGCCACTAGTATTTTACTTTTGTCACACTCTGCAGTTGCAAAGAGCTCATAATTACATGTAGTGATTTACATCAGAGAATAAATGCAAGTTCCTTCTGGTATTCATGCACAGGTTAGATTAACTTTGTGTATCAAGCCATATATAAAAATGTAATCATTTCATTGTCAGGAGCCTAAAGCTAATGTTAATTACAGTTTGAAACTTTGATTATTAATGCATCTTTACCTATTGAAGTGTGAAATAAGCAATAGTAGCTGGAATGCACCAATTAAATTAGCTTTTGAGACTGGAATTCATAAATAGGATACTATCTTGTATTTACAGTTAAAATTGTAACAGCATGAGCTGGAGGGTTCTGCATTCTAAACAATAATACACCTCAACATTTACACAAACAAGGAAAAAATATTGACATTTTTCAACAAACCTGTTACTAAATGACAAATATAAGGCAAGCTTTGTTTATTCTTTCAGTCAGCTATTACAAAAGTCAAACTAATGTTTCCCATAAATTTTCTATTAATACACACAGCCACACCCTCTATAAAGGCAAATGAATTGTATACTAGAACCAAGCAAATGCTGAATACAGGCATTCAAGACGGTAATTCAAAGAATGAATAGATTGTTACCTAATAACTTCCTCATCCATTTTTCTAAGCTTGTTTATTTTATTTTGTTGAATCTGGCTGAGTCAAGAATAAGAAAGTTTATCACCTAGTAAGTAAACATATTAAATATTCAGTCAAGAAAATGTATATATAATTCACAAGGAAGCAGTAATGTTTTCAAGATATCATAATTCTTTAAAGAAAGAGAAAAATAAAATAGCGTATAGAGAGAGTGCCTTGAAGAACAACACATTTCAGCTTTTGTGGAACATACTTCCTATATTTGCGCCGGTTACTAAACCTCAAACTGAAACTTATTATTTCCAGTTCAAACTTTAAAAATAAATTCCATAATATCTTTTGCTCCACAGTATACTCTCACTTTATAAGTTCTAATTTTTCCAAGTTAGTTACTCAATTTATCACAGATTTTTGCACCTTTTTACTCTTTCAGCAACTTTCATTATTCTTCTCCAAGTATCCATATCTTCTTCAAACTGCATTCTATCCAATGCAGTGCACTTTCTTCTAAAATTCTTTGAAAATCACAGCCTCATACTTTGCTTCTTTGTTCTTGTTTCTTGTTCTAAACCATCCAGAGTTCTATTATTATTATTTTTCAAATTATCTCAGGGCACTATTTTAACATCTCTATTGTAACTTTTGATTTTTCTCATTTTGGCCTACTACACAATATAATATCATATCCAGCTGGTGCCACAGAAATGTAATTAACTCCACAGAAACATATCAACCTCCCATCTTGTTTGAATTGTCTATCTTTGAATTTTTCATTACAGCTTTGCAGTGAATTTGTTGGAGATATTTATGGGAAATACAGTTTCTTTTGCTTGTGTTTACTCTCTCCACTCAAAAACACATTTCACTTGAGTCTAAACCAGCAAGTAGTAGTGAACAATGTACAGTTCAACACATTCTTCAATATCCCATTTTCAAGGATGGTCAGTGCAAGTATTTTGCTACCTAAAACCTCCTCTCTAAGTTTACAAAACTACAGTTTTACCTTAGGCTTAGGTGATGGTCATCTTCTAAGCCTTCAACATCAGAATTGATAACTACAGAATCTCATACCAGCTAAAGCAACTGTAGGTGTTATTCTTGCTATACCATATTTACTGCTTCTTTGCTGACAGAAAACTGGAGCCACAGGATAGGAACACCCCTTACACCTTGTTGTATGCAGGGTCAGGTAAGGAAATGCAGTGCCATTTGCAACATTGGGAACTGAAATATATGTATCATTTTTGTAAATGTTGCGCGACCATCCTCACACGCCAATATAATTAAGAAACCAGTCACCAGGTGGTAAAGTTGGAAGGATTTCTGACGTGTTTTGAACAACTCTCACCTAGGAAGTTCCTAATTTTGTTCATAGTTTCTATCATCCTATGAATGCTTCCTTTGACTAGCATTGCCAAAATATTTTTAGGTAACATGAAATGAAACAAAATGAAAATTCTATGGAAAAGGGAAGTGGCAACACTTAATTCCACAAAGGAATGGTTTTAAATATGTTTTTGAAATATTTTTTATATGCTGCCAAAAGCAAATTCGCCTTTCCTATCTTGTTATCACAGAAAGTTGTGGATTCACCTCTGTAAACCATGGTCAGCTCTTGACAAAGCACTACTTGTGTAAATTAACCAACCTACCAACAAGAACAGCAGTCTATTTTTTCAGACTTCTATCTACATGAGTCCATTTGCAATTAGAATGGAAGATTGTAAGTCTTCACCATAAAATCTTTTTTTTTAATAAACTTTTTTTTTTGTCCAATAAATTACTTATTAACAGTTATAGACAGCTTTAATTACAGATACTGACTTTGCTTGAAAGAAAAATCTGTACAAAGTGATCTAATAACCTAGATATGAAAAAGAAACATGAAATGACAACCTGAAATTACTATCATTAAAGGAATTGTTCTTCAAACTTTAAAGGGGACCATAAGCTTAAATTAAAACAAAGAATTTCTTTTTTAGTGCTTCTTAAAAAACTCACTTCTTTGAAAGCAACGCCAGAAGCCTTCTTATTCCTAAGGGATCAAAAATGGTGAGTGAACAATAATTAAGTAGTAATTCAGGGAAGGATTCTCAATATCTTTCTCAAGGCAGGAGTACACTGGAAAAAAAAAATTTGAAAGTGAAAATAGGGTGCAAATGTTTTAACTCCTACAAATCACTGAGAAATAGAAACATCAGTTAGCTTTAATTCTATCATTAGATTAGTGAGTTTTAATTTTATTTTTATGTTATTCTTTTATTTTTTCCTCCAGGAGAAACATGTCTAACAATGAAGCAGTAGACCATGGATTAATTTAACTAAACAAATTAACATAATTAAAGTATTACAGACTGGCTTTACTTTAAGAGTGCCACAAACAGTCCAAATACGAGTACTAAGCTGCTGAAAAAACTCATCCACTGCCTGGTATCTGTAGACTATGATACGTTTCCAACAGGACAGCCTAAATCAATTCCGGTTACCTCTGCAGTTCCCAAGCTCCTGACCTGCCTGTGGATAATGGTCTCAAGTGGCTAAACCTCCTCTACATTAACAATCAGCTCTCTCACATGCCCTGATTCCCCATCAGAAGCTCTAGACCAAAACAGTTGTACAGCAGAAAATATGACAGTAAAGAGAAAAGGATTATATCACATGCTTACTAAATCTCATTTTTTGAAAGTAAACAAGCAAGCACATTATACACAATCATTAACAGCAGGTCTCTGTACCGGCAATTGCTTCTGGGCACATGATTGCATTGTCTAACAAAACACCAGAGAGCGTGGTATGGAGACTGACTACAGGCTATAGGCTGGCTGCAAAAGACAGTATCTAATCCAGCACAAAGTTAGTGATGTGCATGGATGACATCTTACCTGAAATAACACCCCAATAATAATTAATGTGATTAATAATTTCAAATACTTTTGACTTGAATTTATTGCTAATACTGTTTTGGTGAACTGTACTGTTGACCCAGTTTCAGCTAATAAGAAAGTGACAGGAGTCATCAGTCAGGATCAAAAATGGAGCTGTGGTGGTAGACAGTGGAAGGAATCCGTGATACAAAACATTAGGGGACAAAGTGATTAATTGTTTAACTTAACAGTGTGCCTTGGACGTTTGGGGAAAACTGTTCAAAACTGTCTGAGAGGAATCTAGAGCAGCAGTAGGAGCTGGAAGGTCTGGCAAAGATCACTCAATGCACTTGTGGATGGTGCTGCCCTTTTCTATCTCAAACTCCCCAGTCTCAAGGTGCTAAGGCTGTTAGAGCAGAAGAAATTATCTCAGAATGATAACACCTTGACACAAGCCAGCTTCTAAAAGAACATGCTCAGTCCTATCTGTAATCAGGGAAAAATCCACTCAAGAGGAAGGCTCATTACATACCTTCCCTCACAGTTTTAAGTCCTCTGGCTTCTTCCTCTGGGCCACAATACTGCTGCCGACATTGTCTTACTGCCTTCCCTATCTCTTTATGCTTCTGTTCCTTTCATCTAAAGACACCTCTCCTGAAATAGCAAAGCTTCAGTGTGCATATAGCTCATATTCCTAGGTGACCTCAGAATTAACTTAAATTTAGGGTAACGCCTTAAAAGACTTTGATGGTGCCTTGTCTGATGACAGATGTCTGTGATCCTATTCCCAACTCCACTTGTAACGTCCCCCTTCAGTGGGACTAAACCCAAATCACAGCACTACTGATAAGAGCCTAGTTGATTACATAGGAAAGCAGATTTGTTTGAAAATTTATGAGTCAAGCACATTTACAAAGAGCTCTGGGGAGAGGCAATTCACCTCTTGCTGAGATCGGTGTTGGGCCTCCAGGCTTAGTCTCTTTTCTGTCCTTTAATCGAAGGCTCACACTGTGGCCAGGAACAGAAGATATTTCACTTGTTCAGCAGCTCCTGACCAAAATTAAGGAGGCAACCAAAGCATAGAAACAAGCTAAGTCAGAGTGGCCCACTGTGACAAAAACAGAAGATTTGGCAGAAACATAGAAGTTTCTTCAGATTATTAGGATATTGTGATGGCAGAAGTGACCACAATGGTTTGCAGTGTGCTTCACAAGTGTAGAAAGCTGAATATTGACAGGTTCATCTTACTCTTCTTTTTTTTTTTTCTCCCCATGAGAGGTCCATGCTTAATCTTCTAAGCCAAACAGCCCTACATGTTATCTAGAACAGAAAGTCATTTTGGGTGTAAACCTGGATTTTTGAGCCTCCTGCATATATTCACTTGAGCAACTACACTGACTATCCGGTGAAGAATTGATAACATTAGGCCAAATCTAATTCTCCCCTAAGTTTATTTGGATGCCCAAAGTCTAACATGCCTTTTTCAAAGAATATCACTTGTATGTGCCACCAGGTACATTTACTTTAAAATCTTGTTCATAATCAAATAAGAGCACAATCATTACATGGCTTTATTGGCCTTCCAGAGTTCTGGTAACAAAACAAGCTTTTTATCACTTAATATATAATATTTAAAATTTACTTATATATTTATATATCCCAACATAATAAATATATCCCAACGCTCTGGTGATACGATACTACAGTTCATAGTTATATTTGTTCAGTAAATCCAATGAATTGTGGACTTCAACTATGTTGCTCCATTCTGTAGAATTCACCTGAATAAACCAACTGGAAAAGGCATTAAGTCATTTCTAAAAACCTTTTGGAGAACTCAACTTTGAAAGAAACAACTGCAATAATATATTTCAAATTACTAGATTCTGGAAGAAGATCTGAAGTTACTAACTAGCCCAAAATCTTCAGAAATTTCTGCAAGAAATTTCTGCAGAAATCAACTCTTTACTAATCTGACACTGTACTCCACACAACATACATTAAGTGTATGCTAAGAAATTTTATGTTCTTTGCAATTTTCATAGGACTATATGAAATTAACTTCTTAGTTTTAAATAAAATTTTAAAGTAACAAATTTTAAAGAATAATTAGAAAATAATAATTACTTGACATTGTAAGTGATACTAACTGGTATTTATGCCTGTGTGTGAGAGCAAAAGAAAGGAAAGGGAAGATGAAGAATTCATCAGAATCAGCGCACAGGTATAGAAACATTCTTTACAATACCTATGTTGCTTTTCAGTTTTTTATTTCTTGCAAAATAAAATGCCTAGATTTAATCCAAAATGATAGTAGTAATAAATACACTTTATTCTCTGCCATCTTGCCAATATAACAGTAACAGGTCAAAATCTCAAGTGTATATTTAAAGATATTTAGAAGAGATAAAGCTGCACAGTGCTCAGTCAGAGCCGTAGCAATACCATGCTATTACACAAGGGAGTAAATACTTGCTCACATTATAGCCTTCCCATTATCAGATCTTACATCTTCACTGTTAAAAATCATTAGTTATGCTAATATTGCTATATATATCTTTTCCTGTATCTAACTCTCATTAAGGGGGAAGAGAAATTAAATCCATCATCTTGCAACAGACCTCAGGAAATGACTTATTTTTTGTACTGTGAACGACTGATATTCTTCCCTTTATAAACAACAGGGAAAAAAATCATTTACATGCACATAGATAAACACACGTTCTTAATGGAATATTCCAGTAATTGAGTTGCACAAGAAATGATCATTTTGATCCTAAGTTCTAATTTGGACATGAAAGAGGTTTCATAGTGGAAGACAAACAAATACGTGCTTAGGAGAAATCATAGTTTTAAGTAACTGAAAATTTCCTATAACCCTTTAAAGAAAGAGATTAACATCTTTCACTTCTCCCTGCACTGACCCAAGTTAAATATACCCAAACCTTAACTTTACTTTGGCTTTGAACTAACTTTGAAAATTATTTATTTTCTGCCTCATGGATCACTGCTATGGCTATAACCCTGACTGAACACAAATGCTTATGGTCAGTGATTTCTACATACAGTTATTCCAGTTGTGAAATCTTGAACACAAAGCTGATAAAATATGTTTCTAGGTTTAGGGAACATATTTGTTTACATCAAGCGTTTGAAAGTTTGCCACACCTGAAGTACATTTAAAACCAATTTCCTCCAATTCTCCTTCCTAACCAGACCCTACTTTTTCTCTTTGCTCGCAACTTCCTGTCTCTTCAAGCCTCAATCAATGTTATGATCCTTGTCATCTTTGCTGTCTGCTCAGAGCAAGTCCTTTTCATCCCATACTATGTTATTCATCAAATTTCATTCCTTTTGCCAAGGACTTTGTTAAGTCTGGCAGTTCCCTCCTTTGAGCCAACCATGCTGATTGAGTACAGCTACAGTGAAAGTAACTAAATATTTCCCTTGCCTTTGGGGAGTTCTAGTTTCAAAGGCAGTCAGTGTTCATGAGTGTAAACTCTATGCACAACTTTTTTTTTTTTAAAGCAGACATTTAAAAGGATTGGCAAATCTCATGGGATCAAGCTTAAGAGCTGGACTTTGTGTTTTAGATAAAGCTTTTGGTTCAGAAAATCAGTTTAGAATACGTTTTAAAAAATTAACAAAAACCTTATTGCTTTCTAGTTCTAAAGGTCTTTAAAGCCCTGCATAGAAACATAAATAGCATCTCAGCATTTGATGACCTGAAAATACAATGCAATCTCAGAGGATTGTATGAGTTTCATTACATTTGTAGTCAAGCAAGTTTATGAATCATGTGTATATGCTTTGTCTGATGCAGGCAACTGCCATTCACTCACTTTTGTGAGTACTAAAGTGATTCATTAAATTTTGGAAAAAGAAAGAAATATTCTAAAGGCAGTTTTTACAGTGCAGACAACAACTGCTGTTACACTGTATATTTTATCATACCCATTCATCACTGAATAACACAAATAGTCACAATCCAAAGCCATTACTCTCTTAACAATATGCTATTAACAAGAGGTCTTCTGAAGATTCTGTACTGTCCGAAGTCACAATCCATTTTTCATAATCACTGGTAGGATGGGAAGAAGCTAGCAACAACAGTAATGGCTGGATAGAAAAATCAATGAGTGTCTATCCATTTTGGATGGAATTTTAACAAAGATGAGCCTCATCTTATATAAACTGTCACAGAAGTGAAAAGACATTATTGAACATCCCCAAGCCTAGTCTGAATCAACCCACTGATATTTTCAGAAGATGAATGGTGGATAGATTCTCTCAGCAGCTCTGAAGTAACCTGGCTGCCAGAAAACCTGCAGGCAGCTGCTGCGTTGAACTTTCCTAAGGGTCAGACTGCAGTGGCCCACAGTAGTAACGTGCAGAGAAAGGAATAATGTAAAGGTACAGCTTTGGGTCTGAGTTATTTCTTTCCTTTTCCCTTGACATACAACACAACTTTGCCTTCACTGAGTCCTTAAGCCCATGAAGGTTCACAAAGTGTGAAGGAGGAGTGATAGGAACTAGTAGAGACTTGCTTCCTTCCTGTCTTTTCAGAGATGCAATTATGTGCACTAAATACACTACTACAGATTTTATTATACTAAAGAATATGAAAAGCTAATAACAAGATACATTTCCGTTAGTAGCCATTACATGGGACCACAGACCTGGATTAGTTCTTTTCCAGTACTGAACTCACTTCAAAACAGTGTTAAAAGGGCAGGAAATAACAAGATATTACAGTTGAGGTTTCCTTTCTATTCAAATTATGAAAAAAACCTTAAAAAATACTCTCTTAAGTTCCACCCATGCTGATGAGCAGACACCTGGTAAAAGAGACAGCTCTTTGATTTAGAAAACAAAGACAGCAGAAACTCTTAATATCAGTTTTCAAGTGGTAGAGTAACCTGAACGTCTTAGAATCAGAAGTGTCCTGAAATTTAGCTATATGCTGCAGTTCTGCTGCTTTACTCAGTTTTCATGCATGGAAATATATACACAGTGGTAAAAACAGCTCACTAAGGCCTAAAATATCCATTTCAGAGACAGGTTAAAAGACAGTATCAAGGCAATGCATTTTACAGTTTTTTCATAGCTTCATTCAATCAGACATAGTAACGTGCTTTTAATTACTGGAGATACTGTTTGCTATTTCTCACTTTACATCCAACACTTTTGTGAGTGCTGCTAAATCCTTTGCTCTAAGGAGAACTTGACAAAAACATTTCTTATTAATATCTTCTAGAATGTGTTGCCTCCATACTGGTTCTGTTAGGAAGCAATACCCTCAACAGAAAATGTTAAATGCCACTTCTCAAAATTTCAGTGATGATTAACACAAAACAAAAAAACACATTAAACCACTACGTATGGCCATGAGTTAGCATCAATAAACTTCAGTATCATATAAATATATTTTAATCAAATTCAGAGCATTTCTCCTTTATTCATGAATTACCTTCTTTAGTTATGAATGCCACCATTTTGATAACAGCAAAAAATGATAGATGGGTTGAACTCATATGCAAAAATTGAATTCCATCCAAATTGCCCAGTCTTCCCTCTAAATGCCACTGAGAATCAGTACAAGTGATAAAAACTTAAGTGAGTACCATCAATTAGATGCAGTTATAATGAAATAAGCCATATCATAATGTAATCTGAGCAGTGTGAACCTTTGAGGATGAAGCCTCAAATGAGAAAATGGTGCTGCAAAAGACTTTTGGCAGAAACCAGATGAAATGCCCTCAGTTCTTTTTCCTGAAATGAGCAGTTATGAACCTATTTTAATTTATGATAAAGTTCTTTCTTCTACCTTCTTTCCACATGCTCTCAAACTTGATGAAACCTCTGCAAAGGAGCACATACATATAACAAGCTGAACTGGATAAAGATGACTACGGAAGAGAAAATCTTCAAGGAAGAAGATCAAGTATCATTTTCTTTGAGCTGTGTTACACTGCTTCTGTAAAGGAATGACTCCAAAGATGGGATATTGCTGCCTGAATATTAGGGGGCATAACGAATAGATTTTATTTCATTTGTAAACCACACTGGATCCCTGTTAGCAAATAAAACAAAAAAGTGGAAATCTTCTCAGAGCACTGATGTGGCCCCAGAAGGTTTTCTTCTCCATATATGTTGCTTTGGGTTATGTCAGTTTGTTTTATAGCTGCAGTAATTTTAAATGCATTTTCCTCTCTTGTGAGATGCACTCTTTCAACTTTCCTTGAGGGAAGCTCGAGGCACTGATTTATGGCCAGATATGTGTGTGTGCACATATCTGACCATAAAACACACTGTACTTTAGTATTTACTGCCAGAAGACAGACAATATTTCAGATTCAGTGCCTGAGTTATATTAGCCCTCTCACTGTAGGCAGGTAGCAAAAACATTCTTTAAGAAAAATATAGAGACACTTGCCTCATTAAATTATTTCCAAATGTTTAGCAAAGGTAGCATACCAGCCTTCATTAGGGGTGAAATTGATACATGTTATGATATTATTTACAAAGAAAACTTCAGGTTGCTATATTCTGTCTATCCTTACAAAAAGATGTAAACTGGAAGCATTTAAAATTTCCTTGCTTTCCATTATCAGATTTAAAACAACCCTTATTTATCCTAATAGTGTACAGAAATTGGATGGCAGCATTAAAAAGTCAGAAATGCATAGACAAAAGAATCAACCATTCAGTAAATTCCAAGTTTCTTATTTCTACAGTTTTTAGTCAGAAACAAATCTGGGAAACTCACAGCTTCTCATCTCCTAGGCCTCCTCTGTGCTTCAATCTAGGGGCTTCAAGGGTTGCCACAGAACTGGATGACAGGCACAGCAGGGGCCTGCCATCCCTACGTACTCCTGGCCCCTTCACTGACCTTTCCAGATAAAAACTGAGGCCAGAGTGAGACTCCACACCATTATGACAGAGCAACACATTAAGTCAGCTACACAGACTTTGCTCGGTTGGACTATGCTGATTGTTTATTCTCATCCAAATAAAGCACTATCGTGCAACATCATAATTTCAACAAGCTGATGCTCAGAGAGAATTTCCAACTAGATCTCTGAATGTACCTCACATAGATCTCCTTATATTCTGTAGGAAAGATCACTAAAGCGTAGCAGCGCAACATAGCATTGCTGCTGGTGCATGCACATAAGAAATACATAAAAACATACTAAAAAAATAGAAGAAAAGAGAGATCAATTCCACAATTAGCCTGCATTTGCTATGTGAAAATGGACTGATTGACTATAAGCGGAAGCAGAGAAATAAATGATCTTCTCAGAATTCTATTTGTTATTTATTGTAATAGTGTTTGAATTACTAAGAAATGTAGGCATGTTTATGCAGCATGGCAAGAAATCAAAGATTGCACTGCCTACCTAATTACTCACCCAGATTTGAAACATCAAACCCTACATGTGCTGTGTACTCCAGGCTTGTAAAAAGGAAAAAATAAACATGAGTACTTGAATCTTAAAAATAAATGTTTTTAATAAGCTTTTAAAAATATCAGCTGTGTTAATGCTCACACGCAATTAAAGGAGGTCTTCATTAAATGAAGCCTAATGCAGACTCCTACAAGAGTGATCTGAAGGAAAAAGGGAGATCCTATAATCAGTCCCCACCCAGTTCTACCATAACATTATAAAACCAATAATGCTGATTGTAGTACCTTAAAGCATTAAGCATTCTGTCCAGAGCATGAAATTCAAAACCTCTAACATCTAGAAGTTTTCAATTCTGCTGTATTCTTCTGAAAAGTACTGAAAATGTTATTTACTATAAAGCATTGTCATCATCTTACTTTTTTTTTTTTTTTCTGTTTTCAGTATTCCAGTTCAAAACATCATGTAGTGTACTGGAATTTAAGTGTTAATGCTCCAATTCAACGGGAGCATTAAAAAAATAAAAGTGAAACGATGACAAGTATTCACAAAACACTATTTTTGTGCCACAGAATTGCCTTCTAAACTAACTGCAGCTTCTTCTTTGATTACCAATAGTTGTCTTTGCTAGCAGCAAGTCATAGATGTCAGTGATTAAAAGTGCTGCTCCCAGCAGAAAGACGGAGGAAGCATTTTCCTCAATGACTACAGCTGGTTAGAAGGTTGTCATCTGACTTCAGCAGTACAGTTGTGTTTAGACTAGTGTGAGTTTAGAGCAAGACTACACTCCTGCAGAATACACATTGCTTCAACTCCTACCACTTAACTTGTTCGTTCACTTAACTGCTCCCTAAACTTCACGTGATGAGAGACAAGCACTGAAGGCTGTAACTCCAGAGTCAGGATGAGTCACAACAGGTCAAGGAAGAACAAAGGAAAGGAACAATGGAAGAAACTAGAGAGGAATTGCTAAGAAATTAACTTCTTCATAACATTCATTTATGAAAGAAATACATTAATATCTCTAGAAATCTCTGTAGTTGGAACAAGTACGATGGACTGGCATTTCTCTGCCTCCTTTCACACTTGCACATCATGGCAGTGCCTACCAGCTTGCACAACAGACTCAATCTTCATGAGTTAACCAAGCCAACAAATGACAAAAGTGCATACAAAGTAATTAGTACTCTTATTAAGGTAACCAACTTACCTGCGCAGAAAAAAAATAACTGCTGTCCTGACATCATTAACTATCAAACAGGCTGACTACAAATGCCTGCTTTGACAACTAGAGCTAACTATGCTAAGGGTTTCCCGAACTCAGGCTTGATTCAGGCAGCCCCAGTATGGCCAGGCTCCTTCAGGTAGAATTTCTTGTTCACAGTGAAATTTCCAAAACGTGCCTTGTTTATCAGACAGAACATGCAAATTTATTACTATATTAATGTTACAGCACAATAAGGTGTAAGATTCTCAAAGTCTGAACTTGGACATGAAAAAAAATCTCACAGTATGGATGCTTTTGATACCAAAAATGTATTTAATTAAGTCTGGACATCAGGCTGACATTTATGCAATTACCTGCTTCACTTAGGCTGTAATCCATTACTTTCAAGGCTTTTTAGTGTTTTGAATCATAACTTTCACATTTGTCCCACACTTAGAAATACTGTAGCGATTTCTTAACAATGAAGTTGATAGAATTTTATAGCATTATTGATTGAGGCACGCTTTTAATCTATTCAGTTACTCCATTATTTTAACAAGAACAGGGTGACAAATAGAACAGTTTCTATCACTTCCACAAGAAACCATCATGAAAGGTATTGCCTGGACTAACAAAGCTTCATTAACAAGCCATTCGCATACTGGCATTAATAAACAGGCCTTTTTGTACTGTTCATTACTTTTTAAAAGGAATCTTCATGAAGAAAAGTTACCCCTTACGTTTCAGATATAAGAAAATACCCAGAGAACCTTGCTAGCTCATTTGAAGTCTGAAGGCTATTGTATCCATTTTTAAGCCTGATCAAAATTCAGTCTGATGTTTGTTGCTAAATTATGTATCTGCAAAGCATAAATGTGTGAGCTTTAGAAAGTTTCAAATTAGTGTATCTCCATGCAGCTTGGGAGAATATAATTTTAACTGCTTTGTTTTGGGTATGAGAAATCTTGTTTGCATTCTAACACAGGAATGTTGTCAGTATAGATGGCCGGACATTTCTTTGGTAGTCAGATCCTCAGTGTGCTAGAAGGAAATTACCTGGTGTTATTATTATATAATTATAATTAAATTATATTAATATAATTGCATTGAATTAATAATATCATATTAATATATATATGAATAATTTAGGGTTTTTTTTTCAGTGTATTGTCTTTATGAAAACATTCAACTTTAATGTAGTATCTTTTTATTCTATAAGAAACTACTCTGACTGCACCTGATGTTCTGCTGTATGTCTGTTTGATACTTTCCTATGATAAAATGTGTGCATCTGTAATAGAATATTTTCCTACTGGTTCATCTCAGAGTGACAATTTGGTTACACTGCCTAAACTAGTCAAGCAGAACTGATAACTTCTGAAAGTATCATCAAATAAAAGAAAAAGGGCCAACGGTTACTGTAATCAGGGAATGTTGCCATGGATTTCAGTGGCTTTTGAATTTGGACTTACGGCAAGAGATAAGAACCAAGCTAATAAAAATGGATGACATCTATGGGGAAAAATGTAAAAGAAAGATAACAAAAAATCAGAACTTCTGAAAAAGAAATAAAGGGGAAAAAAGAAGGAATTGCAAGAGCTAAATCAGAAAAATGAGAGTCAAAGGAAGAAGAGAACTGGTTAATAATTGCATTACATTACTAAGTACTTGGAAAGGGACAAAGTCTACTGGAAAAGCAGTATAGATTAAGAGACAATTCTGCTCCTCAAATATATGTTATCAGGCTAATCAACAAAATCATAGGGCGTGCCAACTAAGTATTCATTTCCACCTCTTAATGCTGTGAAATGAAACAATACCTTCAAACTTTAGTAAAAGGGAAAATTAGAGCACATATCACAGCTTTTATAATACTGCTATTTACTTTCACTGACTTGACTACTACAGCAGATCCCAACACATTTTTCACACCTGCAGTGTGGTCTGAGTCACAACCTTCTTCTGTCACAACTGTTCTTCTTGAGACAAGAGGTTGTTGTCTTTTTCCTTTCATGTACAGGATACAGACGAGTGATGTGATTTAAGCTGTTAGAAGCTGTTTGGACAGAGGATTACTGATCATGATGATGAGAACACTCAGTTTTAACAAGAAGCCGGCTGAACCAGCAAATAAAAGATTTCTTTTTAAAACAATAGATATCCCATAAATCAAAATGATGAAGAAAAATGAAACTTGTACATTTTTTCCTTTTCTGTCTATGGAAGATAAAAAACAGACATCATACTTACTACCTTACTTATTTCTGACACGACAATTGCAGCTCCATTCAAAACATAAGAACAAGAAAATCAATGACAGGGGTATTTATGGTCCTTTTTGCTATAAGAACTCTCTTTGTGTCACAACTTCAGCTTCCTAGAAAGCATTTCCTAGTGAATGCTATTTAAAATTGCAATCAGGCTGTCTTTTCTGACTTTCAGCTTGCTAGCAAGGCAGGCAGAGTAACCTTGCATCATTTTATCTTCTAGAATATTATTTAATTTGGAAGTGAAACAGGTAAAAGTTTGATTCTCATCTATGTTGCCTACTTATTAAGCAATTCAGTGCTTAAAATTTCTAAGCCTTCATTTGATAGCATTGCAGGGAAATGTTTGAGTATTTGAAATACATTTTTTGTCACAAATGGCACCAATTCCATGTCACATTTACTTGCCAGTCCAAAGTCTACAGCAGTAACAAGGAAGGCAGCAGTTCACATGGGTTCCATCTCCATGGTAACTTGTTTACAAGGACTGAAATACATGCTGAAAATTCAAGGTTAGCTTTCCCTTTGTTCCTGTTTTGATGTTTTTGGCAATATGAATAACGTGGGCATAATCCTAGATTCAAACAGCTTTATGCCAGACTGAGTCGAAACAAAACTCTGCACAAAATGTGCTTTCTTCATCCCCATTAGAAAAAGAGAATTCAAAAGGCTGCTTAATCGGAACCATCGATCGCATTTTCCTTTCATGCCGCTGAACAACAGTACTTATTCTGCAATCCAGCTTTATAGCTCTAGGAATGAGACTGTCTATTCTAAAGTGATAACTCTGTGCGTCTGTGCTGCATCCATGTCACAGTAAGAAGTACCCTCACTGTCTAAGATGATTTCAGAAGTAGAGATGAACAGGCACCTTTTTGAAACGTAAGCTGAATCACGTGAGGGAGCCTTTTGTGCTCTAAGAATCAAGTGTAATAACAGCCATATGCTGCAATTCTACAACATCATACAATAACATTTCAGTAAATGTTTTAGGAGGATTCTGCATCCTTAGAGAAAACAATGATTGTAAGAGTATCCCCTGGAAAAGCCATTAAGGACTGAGGTGACCTTGGTTTCTCATGTGATTAATTTAGGAATGCAAAGAATTCTTCAGCATTCATTTAATAAAATGTTTGAAAAATATCTTTAAAATATGTTTAAATCTACTGAGATTTTTCTTCTCAGCAGGATGATTTATGTATTAATAAAGACACTCTTGTTTAGACTTGCCCTGCTTGCAGCAAATAGGTTTGATTTTTACTCAGCAGCTAATATGCTAACAGATCTACAAAAATAAAAGAGCCGCAAATGCATATACCTCATTTAATAGCAATGAACGTGGTATGTCTTATTACAGTAAAAGCTTTGGAGGACTTCTGCCAAAGTTCCTTTGCAGTGCCTTCTTTTTATTTATTTATTATCACTATTCTAAAGAAACTTTACATCTCCCTGCTATTCAAAGCTGGGGATTCTTATCACTCCCTTTTTGTTTGAATGGAAATACTACACAAAACATAGATAAAACTCACCATTTTAACAAAACAGTTACTTAGTTATTTTATAGTTGCTTAATCTGATAGATGCTGCCTAGACTCGATGTTCTCATTAGACAGTTAAAAGCTGCCAGGCTGGCGGGTAGATAAAATTCTGCAGGATTTGAGACCAAAGCTAGTGAAACGAGGAAAGACATTGAGAATTCAGCCACTACATTTGGATGTCTAGCTGAAACAGAATATTCTGTGTGTTCACAACTACATATGCAGAGCTCAACTCTTGCTACAGAAAGAAAGGGAAATATATATTTTAATTTAGTCCCAGCTTTGAGAAAAGCAGAAAGCTGTCAGAACCACTGCTGTCCCATTCTAGCCTAAACTACGAAAACTTCTTCGGTAACACAGATGTTCTAACATTTATTATTTATATCATAGATCATACTAGCAAAAATTCTTGAACTTTTTCTATGCAAAACAATGTCTTTGTGAAAGTATTAAATGACCAGTAGTTACAAAAAACAATATAAGTTGAAAAACAAGTGTAACTGTTCTGCAAATTGCTTTTAACTATCAACTTCTGTTTTGCTTTATCTAAAGGAATACCTTGTAACTGCACCACAGTAGCAATATTAAATCTTTTTATTAAACTAGCATTCTTCAGCTGTTGAACAGACATTTAAGGGACACTTGTGTTTCCTAGTTGGAATTTCTAAACAATTGAAATTTTTGATTCATAAGGAAATTCTTATCAATCACAGAACAGCACAGAACAGGTTGGAGGGGACCTTCAACCCCATCCTGTTTTATGTGCTTCTGAGGGCCCCATAACCTGGCCCTAAATACCTCCAAGGATGGGGCACTCACAGCTTCTCTGGGCAGTCTACATGAGCATCTCACCACCACGTGAGCAAAGAATTTCTGCCTAACATCTAATCTACATCTCCCCAAATTGTAATCAAGGGACAACTCTTGTTCCAGCCATATACCTTGAAACACTGTTCATACTCAACTCTGCTTGGACACAGAGTCGGTTAGGCTTCTTTGTCACTCCTAAGGATCTCATCTGCAAACAGCATAACAAGGCAGCAAGTTGCAAAGGTATCTCATAGCAATAATGTAAGTATAAAAAAAAAAAAACATATCACTCAATTTCTTTGTAATCTTTAATTAAGTTCATCAAGGTTTGGATAGTTTAGACTTTGTTTGCTGACAGGATGCTTTTTAAATAGGCATCTTTTTCCCAATCAACTTTTTTTTTTATATTTACTATTCTGTTAGGCATGACTGAAACATGAAATGAAGCGCTACAGAATTTTTTTGTCTGCTAAAAGTTGCTCTCCCTGGTTGTATATTACTTTTTGTATTGCAAAGAAATAGTGAGATTCAAAGCTTTTTAGTTGAAGTGCAAACAAAACAGTGAAAGAAAATAGCTTTTGGTCCCCTGATGCAGTGCCTGACAGCTGACTCGGCATAGTACAATGAACAAGACATGCATCGCTTGAGAAGAGCAAGAAAATGTCAGTTGGGGCTATTCATATAGTGAATAGAATGTGATAACCTTTAAATACATATAAACAATGTGTCCTCACATACTGTGCTTTGCTGTTCTCTTCAGAAATGTATTGTCCGATAATTCTACATAAGGCACAGAAACGTGTATGCCTGCCTGTTCTAAGTTGATGATTTTTCTGGCATATAGAAAGATCTAGTTCACTACCATACATACGGCAGGTATGCAGAATTATGATAATTTCTGCTGTTTGAGAATAAGATAAATATCATTCCAATATAAATCAACAATGATCTTAAGCTATGAAAGTAAACTTCAATACACACAAGCAGACAACACCCAACTGAACAGATGGAAACTAATCCCATAATTTCTGATATACAAAGTTAAGAAGTGAGCAGATCAGATTATCCTGGGAAACACACTGGATTTGTCCCTTAAACTTTGCCTGGGGTTAGAAACCCATCAGTCATTTTATCTGCACCTGGGACATACACAGTCACTTCCAAAGGACCTGGAGAAGAATCTATGTAGCAGTACCCTAGTAATGACCATGAAAAGCTATTTTGCTTATCACTGTTTAATAAAGCTGTGACTAATTTAGGATATCTGGATTATTTTAATCCTTAAATATATACACACTGATTTTGAGAAAAGTCTACATTCTTGTATCTTCAGATAACATGCTAATATCTTCAGAGGGGATGAGTCCTTCTGACTCCCATCAATCATTTGTTATGCCTGGGGAAGATTACAGTGCATATTCATTTCTAGCATAATCATGGATGAACTGCATAAAGTCAGGGACACAAAAGTTGGAGAAATGTGTTTAAAATAGTTCCAGCTAAAGAAAGCCTGCAAAGATGACTCTGTTACAGTGTATTACAGTGTATTACAGTGTACGGTATTTGGTTAGGAAGATATAGCAGAACTGTTGATTTACAGAAAACTGTGTGGAATTACAGTGTATAAGAATACAGTAACGTGAGAGTCTGGATATGAACACATTGTGCACATTTAAGAAATATCCAGAACACTTACAATTATTTTGCTTAAACTTCATGATTTGATGAAAAAATAAAGGAATTAAACAGGCATCATGGGCATCATGGTCATTGAGTCCAATCTTTGATTATCACAGATATTCACATTCCATAAGATTATTAAAAATTTATCAAGGTTCCTCATAATACTTGCCTGTCTGCTTGCCCTCGCTGTACCTGAAGGTTGTTCCAGATTGTACTACTTTTACAGCAAGAAATCTTCAAATTTCTGCACCACTTGTCTTCAAGTCTGATGTTAACTAGTTGCTGCTATGCCATCATTACTGTTTTGCTTAAACAAGTCTACTGTATTCACTGCGTTTCTTCCCTTATATTTTTATTCCACTTAGTTCTAAGAAATTTCTCTCCATCTCAACCCTTCATATGTTACCTTAACCAAACAGAGCTCTTTGAGTCTGCCAGGATACCAGAAGCATCCCACTTCTCAGATCATCCAATCAACCCATCTTCTGGATTTGGTGCTCCCCCTGCCCTGGAGTTATTCTCTACTTATTCCTGCGTCTCAGACCTCTCAGCACCTTCAAGTAACTGCTTACTTGCTTTCTTTTACTGACCTGAACTGGGCTTAATTCCCTTCTCAGCCCTGACACATGATCTGCATCTGAAAAGAGCACTCTGATAGCCATGTTCCTTGAAGGGGTGAATACCATCTTTACCTTAGAGATGGGAATGTATCAACCTGGGAGAGAGTAATGGTTGAGCAGTTGTGCCTGCTATTTGTGATGAATGTCTAGTTTGGGCTGGCAGGTTGTCTCTCATTTCTTCTTGAAAGCCTTTTTCTGCCAAATAAGCAATACTTGCACTGCACCAAGAGTAGGAAGTGAATCTCTACCCTGAAAACTTCACTAATCTTCAACACAATTGCAGACTCAGCCTCACATTCAGAAAAGGGAACATGAATGCTGCATTTAAAAAAAAAAACATTTGGCAAATTTACGCAGGACAGGTTTTGTCCTGTATGTTTTAAAAATAATAATTTCTACACACACACATATGTACACACCTACACATACAGATTCTTGCCTCTAGTGGGCGACAGCACTCAAGCACACATTAATCTTGAAAAGTGAGCGTACCAGTACAATTACCTGAAAGCAGGGAGTGGTTTAAATGTTTCACATAATTTTTCCCTCAAATTAATTTTTTCACCCTTGGGAAAAAAAACCAAAAACAACCACTATTCAAACAGGCTACCTATAACTGATCGAGGAAAAAAAGTCTGACAGTGAAGTTTTTCAGTTGAAAAAGAAGTATGACAACATCCTTCATATTTAAAGAAGCCATTATCACTGTTGAGAAATTTAAGTAACTTAAATTAGGCAACTGAATCCATACTTACATGGTATACAACAGCTAAGCAGGAATAAGATTTTCAAATCTGTCTCAGACTTCCTTGTTGACAAGATTAAGCAAGTGACATTTAGCCTGATGATGCACAGGAACTATACAGATGAACTGTTTCCAACATATTCGCAGTGACATCAGTGACGTCTTTATTTTTAGAAAATGGGCAGTGTTTCACAAATCACAAGACTCAGCATTTGGCTTTCCTTGCCCAGCCCTTGGTATCACCCCTGGGCTACCCCACCTCCTCTCCCTTCATCTGCTTCTGTCTGCACTCAGGCTGACTCCCTTCTCCACTGTGGGGCTGGTGGCACGGTGTTAACAACTGGATTCAGCTATATAGCCTGCAACTGCACTGGTGCTTCTGTGCCACATTCCTTCCTGTCCTTCCAAGCAGCTCTGAAACCAGCTGGCCAATAGAACTTACAGCACTCTGAAATGAATTTGTTTGGTGAGTTTGCTTTCCACCTTCCTTTGCACCGAACCATCTGAGCAGCTGCAGGAGCAGCATGGCTGGCACTGGGCAAAAGACAGCATAGCCCTCCTGGGCAAGAGCCTTTCCATGGGGGGTGGAGACCAGCTGTAATAGGTTGTGAAACTGCACCTTATACCAAGCAGGTTTGGCTTGCTGTTCAACCTGGCCTTTCCAGTACTTCTAGTGACAGATGAGCACGAACCATTCTGGCCCTGGCTGCATCTGCCGGGGCCCCATGCCTTCCACGAAGGCACCACAGGTTGTCTTCTTCTCAAATCCCACCTCCGCTTCACAATGAAAACAAAAGAAAGAAACCAGCTTTCCTTTCCTCTCCAAGTGCACAAAGTCACTTGCTAGCTAGCACACAGTTGCAAGGACAGTACAAAAACCAGCCTTGGCTCCAGACCTCCTGATAGCCAGAACAGCAACTAAATGTCCTCACTGACCTTCCCCTCCACATAAACATTTTCAATTTGTGTACATACAGGCATATATGCACGTATTATAATTAGAAGTAAGCATGCACACACATCTAATGATGTAAAATACAGAAATAATTACAGAAATGGTAACTAATTAAGAATTCAAGGTGCCAAAAAAAATTGCCAAGATTTATAGTAAAATAGCGCATATTCTACTCTCCTCAGTCTGCTGTTTTCACACATTTGCAGATTTAATGGTACACAATATAACTCAGTTTTCAATATTCAGCATTCTGTCTCATTACTGTTTAAGTCAGTGAAGTTTTACTGCTACCTCCAGAAGAACAGGGGTGAGCATGCGGTTAGTGTGGCATTTGCACAATATTAAAATACACTCTCACTATCAGAACACTTTGCCATAGTTAATTAAATATAAGTAGGACTTGTCTGAACAATCTCCTGTTTGTATTCTGGATCATAGCCATACAATCTGTTGATGGTGCCAGGGTTATGTCTGCTTCTGCTTAGACTTTCTCTGCCTTGTTCTACTTGCTGTGGTTTGTTAAGCATATGCTCTCGTGAGTATTTCTAACCCCAACATCCACATTTCTTTATACTTATATAAACTAAAAGCAACAAACAATTTGTTTGCTGTGGTTCTAAATTAATTGAGATTCTTTAAGGCACATTTTGTACTGTTTGCTGCAGATCCAGCTTACTGAGCACTATACTAGTACTTTGTACATTACACATCTCATTTCTTAAATAATCTCAGAATATTTTGTTATAGGTAGATATAAAGTATCTAGGTATATCTAGGTAAAATATAGATATAAATGATATTCTAAAAGGGGGAGGTATATAGACACAGAGATGAGTTAATGAACGCATAGCAATTCAGTGTCACAGCTAAGAACAGCATCTTCTCTGAACTCATAACCAATGGATAATTACTACAACATTGATGCCATGTGCTTAGTCTCATGCCCTTAAGCACATGATCTTGTTACAGCAGAGATTTCCCAGATCAAAGACAAGTAAAATAGAAGATACCAAGATTCTTACTTTCCTGATCCCTTGATTTCAACTTCAGCTCAATAGCACTGGCCATTTTATTAGCATGATTTGTACAGAAGAATGCAATACAAGTTCTGCTTTCTAATGCGTAGGTTTATGCTACATTGACCTCAAATGATTAAATTGTTCAGCTTGTTGAACTCTCACACTCAGATAATACTACCGCTTACCTACAAAAAAAAAAATCAGTAGGTGAAGGCATATCTACAGCATTTGTAGAAATTATAAGAATATTTTTTGCTATTAACTTCCCTGAGATGTATACTAAAAAAAAAATCAGCAGGAAGCTTAAGTCATCATAAAAATGGTATTGCTTACTAGTCCTCATTAAGATAAAAATTGTGCTAATTTGCTATGACTAACAGTTCCAGAACAATACCAAACAATGGCAGTGACACACAGCAAACTTATTAGTAGACATGAAAATTAATGGAAGACCTTGAAAACAGTACTAACAGCTGATGTTTTACCAGTGATACAGAACAACCCAGGTCATCGATAACTAAAAAAAGATCCAGCATTACCAATGACAGCCACTTCATCGTTTAGTATAAATAAGGCCTATTTCGTGGAACAACTAGCGTATCACTTCTAACCAGAAGCTGCTGCTGTTTTTATGGTGATTCAAATAGAAATTCTCATACTTGTCAACAATATGTGGTCCTTCTAGAGCAGCATATTGTAACAGGAAAAAAGCAAAGCAGTTACACAGCAAGCCAACTGCTTTCCTTCCCCTTTCTAAGATCGCACCTCACAGTACTATTTACTACTCTTAAAAAAAAAAAGGAAGTAATGATACTTTCTGTAAGTCTGACAGCATGATTTTGGAAAATGTGCAAAGAAGCAAGCTAAGGATACAACATATCAAAATCCTTTTTGATTCTTTAACCCAATCAGTGACAGCTGCATTCTCATAAGCTGCAGGCTCATACTCTCTGCAATTTCATCTGATGCTAATTACTTTACAATCAATTGCAGAACTGTAGCTCTTATTAATCTATTTTGAAACATGAGGGTTTGTTTGCTCTGCCTTTCTTTTACCTCCTGCTAATAACAACTAGGTCACACTGTCACTAAGTGCTAGACTACCACATTCATGGAAGCAGGAGATAAATTAAATACAATATAAATGCACATATAAAATAGGTATTATAAGTGGAAAAAAAAGTCTAATCAAGTACTAAACATCAAATTACAAAAAAAATTATTCTAGTTTTATGCTTACTTCTATTTGCTTTTATTATACAAGAATGGTCCTATCTCTAGGCTTAAGTTATTTGCTGAACATCAACACAAGACATAGCACCTGTTAACAAAGAATGTGTGTTTGTCTTCTTTGTGGATTAGGCTGCAGCAAAAACATATGTTCCACTGGAGCTTGACTTACTTGATGCCAGTCAAAGGTTTGATTTCAACTCTGAAATGAGCTTTTAAATCAAACTCAGATTCATCAGAAATTTTATATTATGACAGAACCTTTGTGTTAGGGGAAAAACTTACAAGGGATTCTTTATGCTGAGGATGTAGATAGAGAAAGCTTTTCCAGAAAAAGTCAAATGGCATTCTGTAAACTATGTAAAACTGTCCTTTTAAGAAATCCTTTCTGCCATGATTTCTCACAGTGAAACACTCCTATTTATTACATGATCATTATTTATTTCTACCTACCTATGAGCACAGTTTTTAGTTCAAAGATGTAGAAATAGAGTTCCATACAGTCTATTACAAATAAAACTATTGCTATAGATTAGGTCGCAGAAGACAGTCACAGTGTAGAAAAATACAGCATACATGAATTTGGCTTAAAGACATGCAATATCTAGTACAAACATCATAGAACTGGGCTTAGCTAAACCTCCTAATGAAACATCATCCTATAGGAACACCCGCACTAAATTGTGTCACAGGAAAAGCCAATTGTCCTTATAAGCCAATACTCTGCATCTTACAGTAAACTGTGGCAGCTGTCCAGAATCACTGAGTGATAAGGGTTGAAAGAAACATGTGAAGATCAACATGATGTCCAACCCCCGCTAAAGCAGTAGGTTGCACATGTATACATACAGATGAGTTCTGAGTATCTCCAGAGGACACCCTATAACCTCTCTGGGTAGTTTGTTTCAGTGACAGAGTACTAGAATAAACTAAAGAATTTCCATTTTTTGTCTGTTTCCTCTTGTCTCATCACTGGGCACCATTAAAAAAAGCCTGGCCTCATCTACTTAACATTAATTCTTTGGATGTTTATAAGCATTAATAAGAACCCTAATTTATTTTCTCTTTTTCAAGGAGCCCAGAATGGAAAAAATAGTCCAGATGTGGCCTCATAAGAACAGAGAGGAAGGACAACTTCCCAACAAGGTACAAAGAGCAACCAAAAAACCCTCCCCAGCATACAGTAAATCATGTACACATAGTATTCACAGCAGGTGTTAAGATATTATTCAAAATGGCACTTTCTTTAAAAGAAGACACTCCATAACAATTTCAGTCAGCATTAGAACAGTTTGTTTCCATTGTTTCAACTACAACATACTACATACAATAATAGTTGTCCCATATTTTTCTTATTTGTAAATTGCATATTCAATAATTCAAAAGCAACTGCTTTCATCTTGTAATTTCTTTCCTCTCCAGATAACCCATCACGATACCTTGTCTGACAATAATCAGTATGCTGCTTGTTTAACCCTGAATGTCACTGATAGTTGGAAATAATGCTTCAACCTTGGACAAGAGCAAACCAAATTGTTGGTTTACTTCTGATGAAATATGTGCCCAGCCATCCAACTACAATGACACGTGAGCTGCAGCAGGTGAATGTTAATGATATTTTTCACTACAATGCAAATTAAAAGTAAGCTGTGACTTGTAACTCTTCTTGAAGTCTTTAGAGTTGGAGGTTTTAAGTTTTTTTAATTAGGTTTCATAGATTAGAATACCATTAGTGAATACAGCAGCTATTGTTACAACTTTGCATTCAATGCAAATCAAAGGGGAACAATAATATCAGGAAAGGTGTCTGGCTTACATTAGCTCAGACTTTCTTTTACAAAAAGAACATAAAACAGAGCTAGGAAGGGTATCAAAACGTCCTCTCTCTTTGCAAATTGACTGCAATACAGTGAAGATAGTATTTCATGTACGTACATCTTGAGCGTAGGAAACTTTGAAAAGATAGTGTTTCTTTATATTACGTTTCCAGACAAGAATAAAAAAGGAGAATCCTCATCCAACAGACTACTTAAAAGAGACTAACAGCAAAATAGTTACAGATAAAGTGCTACTATCAAATAGATACATAAAGAGACCTCCTGTTTTCCACAACAGATGAAGCTTTCTAGTCTGAATGGTGTCAGTAAGATCACCCTTTTCAAAAATGAAGGAAAGGCATAAAATGATTTATTGACAAAAGCAACAAATTAAAAAATTAAGAAATCTGCATTTCAAGTGGCACAAAGACTTCGCATTGCATCATTTATGAAAATCACATCAGGATTTGCCAGCCTGCAGAGCATGTGACAGTATTAGGTTAATGCATCTATTACTCAGGTCAATGCTTTACAACTGTGACCTTTCAGGTTTGCATCATAGGTTCGGTCGTCATCCCTGCAGGTTCTTCAAAGCACTAACACAACTCACACACCATCTCTGTGATGATTAACCAGCCTTTCTCCAAGATGATATCAGCAGTCAGATCTGAGATTCTGCTTCTTATTTATGCTCACTGCTTCTCAAACTGATATGAATCTGTGATACGAAGAGTTCACTCTGATTTCTTCCAAGACACTCACTAATACTCCCCTCGTGTTTTCCAATCGTGCTCTATGATTTGGCTCCTGTATTTTCAGACCTCCCGCATTTTCTAAAGCTGGTTGACCAGTCTGGCTCAGCAGTTTATTTGAATACTTGGTCTCCTGCATTTTCAAAGTCCAACTTACGATGAATGGATCTGAACTTTCAAAACTGGAGTACCTTCATAAATCGCATCCAAAGTTTCCAAGCCACAGAGATTAAAAAAATAAACAATGACAAAAATGAAAGGCTGCGTGGGTATAATTTGTTTTTAAGTGAATAAATATGTAGATACCCTATTTCAAGACAAAGCATTCTCCTGCCCGAACAAAGGTATTTACTTGCTGCCTACAAGCTCCTGTCTTACTCTATTGTCACCATCTCATTTTTCCAATGTCTGATCCTCACCATCTAATTTTCATGATGCCTGAAGGCAGCATCCTGCCTTCAGGTCACTGCATCACATGTTGTTTTAATCCCAGAAATGGGATAGAAAAGACTACCATCCGTTTCTTATTATATCAACAATATATACAGGGTAGTTTCAATATTGCAAATGCATTTTCCAAATTTGACGTTTTCATAGTTTTATAGTATTCTTTCAGTATTTGTGTATAGATGTGTACATGAGAAGTTGGAGTTTCTGTAGATTAATTTATGTTTTGTTCCTATGGTAGACTACCACAGCCTTTACCAACTTTGAATCTCAGCTACAACAAAAACATTAAATACTAGCTTGGCATTCATCTGCTGTTATTCATAGTTATACCAAGCTTTACCTAGCATAGCCAGCGTGAACCTCACTCTCAGACTGATGACAGCATTTCCTCTTAAGACAACTTTCAAGACTGTTTCAGTGGCCAAAGAATTCCAATGCATAAGGATCTATTTCATGTCTGCCAAATATTATCTACATCATAACTAGTGATTAAGAACAATAGTAACAGGCTTTGCCATTAATGAAATTTATATTTATTTAGTGTAATTTTAGGTACTTCAGAAGTAAAATTCTTCCTTCCAAAAGAGGAAATGTTTGTGTGACCCAGCACAAAGGTATATGCGCAGAAAGAAGTGCTGATTGGTATTCAGAATTAAGAGAAGACTGTATTATTACCAACTGAATTTCCTCGATTCTGACTACTTCTGAAAACAACTTACGAAAAACATATTGCATTAAAATGTATTCCAGTGTCATTTCACACTGGTAACATTATTAAGTTACCTTTCCTTAGAAAAGTTGAAAAAAATTATCTGTATTCCAGCATTTAATATTTGATGGCAGTGAAGTCTATGCATATAAGTCATTTAGATTTATTTGAACTACCGCCATAGCAAACACAATTTGAAGATTGTTTTGATGTGCACAGGGGAAAAAGAGCTTTTCAACCACACACATTGAGATCAAACAGCAGCATTCTCTTACCTGTATTGTTTGGATTGTCTGTAAATTCCTCATAGATCAGTGAAAGAGCAAATGGACCAGTAGTGCTGTCAGAGACCAACCTTCTGCAAAGTTAAAATGTATCTATACACATCCTAAGTATGTTTGAAACATCATTCTTGTCTGCTTTAGACACTCAAGTATCCACCAGTAAAAAGAGCTAAATGTGCATGAAATACTTCAAGTAAAAAAAAAACAAACATACCATACAATTTAGAAAAAGTTACCTAGAACACACCAAGGGAACAGGCACTGTGCTTTAATGCTAACCAGCAGAGATATTTATTAAAATATTAAGATAGAAGATCATTCTTTACTGAAGAAAAGGCACAGGAAGCACTTCCACGGTGCTTCAAGAGCATTAACTTGAATCTGAGAATCCAGGTTCTAAAGCAGAGGAACATTTTTTGCAATTGAACTGATTAAATGTATTCCCAGATAAACAACAGGCAGGACAAATATCTACTGTGCACAGCTGGTCTGTTGTGAACCATGAGTATGACCTCATGAGGAATAATCAAGCTTCACGTTATGATACATAAGAAAAGAGAACACTAAAGCATTCAGGATTTCCACAAGAAAAAAAAAACATAGTAATGAAACTTTATGGTTTCCTAGTCATAAAAACTGTATTTATCCAATTAATTACTCAAAAAGTATATGTCTCCATACATTGTTTGATAAACTAAAGAGATTGTAGACTAAAAGCTAGTACTGATCAAGTTTTTATCTGTAAATCTATAGCATATTAAGAAGCTATTTAAAGTGCAAAGTGCTGAGGAATACTTAATAGCCCATAAACTCAGAAATCACTGTTCATACAACTAATTTTTTCCAGACAAAATTGCTGTCATTTATATAATTGCAATAAAACTAGAAGCACACCAAACAGAAAGCTGCCTCTAATCTCAAGTAGTGTTTGCCAGGCCTTCAGGTGATTTTGTTGTTTTTACCTCGCTGAGCTATTTAGATGCCACTGTCTAATGTAAACTTCTTGTAATTGAAGAGGTATCAAGTTTATTCCAGAAAGATACTTGATCAGATTGCCAACAGGAACTGCTTTGCTCAGTTACAATATTCACTAATCCCAAAAAAGATTAGTATTCCATTGTATGATGCTTTTCCTTTCTTTTCTCTACAAACAGCATACAAGAATGAAACACAACTGGAGCAATCACTTGAACACACACACTGCACGTGAAACTTTTGGCAAGCATTAATGAAATCACAGGTTGTGGTATCTCTTTCATATGTAAACAATGACAGGAACACACTGCATTTGTAGGCATCATAAAGCAAATTGATAACTTGCTTATGGACTTTTGAAGCCCAGGTATTCATTTCTTCTCTTTCCTATTCTTTTCAGTGCAGTGGCCTCTCACTCAGAGGATTCATCAAGAGGTGGAAACAGGTTACAGAACACCAACTTCCAGTGCCCCAGGCCTTAGTGACACACAGCCACAGCTCCCAGCACGAGCAATGGAAACTCCTCAAGAATCCTGATGCTAGCTCATAGCCACCAACCTAGACTGCATGTACCACAACCGAAGGCAGTGCAGAACAGTAGTGTGTACAGTCATAGCAATCACTTCTGGAAAGTTTGAGACCAGGACCCTCCGCTCCCCCCCCCCCCCCCCCCCCCCCCCCCCCCCCCCCCCC